>PVJI01005088.1:0-100527 GCA_004026765.1 Micronycteris hirsuta | reverse complement strand
AGCACTGGCCTGAGACACAGAGGATGAAAAATAATCGGGGTCTGCTAAAACGCAGTGTACGTTTAGGTATGAGCGAAGAGCCCTGGTTTTGTACTTCCCTCCTACTGCCATTAGAAGAAAAAGCCACCTTCTGTGTTTATCCAACACAGGTACCCAACCCTTCCTGGCTGAACTAAATATGAGCTCCTCATGGAACACCCCCAGACACCCCAGTCAGAGCCCTCCAAGGTTTTCTCTGTGCTCCTGCATGCTTTGTTCATAGTGCGACTGAGTGACATATGCATTCTGGACTCCAATAGTCTGGCTTCAAATCCAGGCCCTGCCACCTACCTGCTGTGTGATCTTGGACAAGTTACTTAACCTCTCTGTGCCTCATTTTCCTCATCTGGAAAATAGGGATCATAATAGAACCTCACTCATAATTTGTATGATGAAATGAGATCAGGTTCCCCCCGAGAAACAGGGGTGTGGATATCCCATTATCTTACACAGCTGTCTGCCCTTCCCGACTGTGCCCTTCCCAAGAACGCGGGCTCTGCTCTTTAGGATGCCGTGGTGCCTGGGTCAAAACGACTATCCAGGCAACGTCTGCGGAAATAAACACACATAATAACCCAATTCTAGTTTTAAAACTGGTTTCTCCTCTTTCTTCCAAAATGTAACAAAAATAATACACACCCGTTAGAAATTTTAATTTAACTAAAGAAAGTCCCCCTGCTCCTTCCTGTGGCCTCATCCATAGCTTCTCAGTGTTAACACCCCACAAATGCCTCGCAGAATTATACGTGTAAATTATCTCCTTTTCAATGTTTCATAAAATAAGCACTGTAAAATAAGAATTGGACGGCGAAATCTATACTCATTCAGGTAGAATGAAGAGCAGTGCACTGATGTTCATCCTGGGCCAAGGGGAGCGAGTGGCAGCCAAAGCTTCTCACTGACTGTCACCCCGGGAGCGTATCCCTCCTGACAGCTCGCCGCTGCCTCCCCGCGGCTCTCCTGCCAGGGACAAGGCCGGTCCCAGGGCCGGGACGTGCGTCTCCTGAGCCTGGGCCCGAGCCCCCCACCACCCGCCCACACACACACGTTATGATAGTAGTTGTATTTTTTATTGTCTGGTAATTTTTAAATACATGGGAAAGAATCGATAATACTTGCATTAAAAGAGCCCCTGTATGACAGAATACACAATGCCAGAGGCGTTAGTTACTCGGTTATTTGTGATGGTTGATGTGCAGGTGGAGCTCAGAGTCCCTGAGAACGCCGTGGGTTCCCCGAAACATCGAGGACTCTCCCGGAACATCCCGTGTCTGCCATGGAGGCGTCAGCCACCCGCCGGCTGAATGTGGAGGAAAAAGAATCATGGCCGTGAGAGGTTTCCATTCTTCGTGCTCAACAAGGAGGACATCCATTTTACGGCGGAAAATCTGTTCCTTTGAGCAAAACAGTATTGTATCAAAAATATTCTGGTGTTCGCCCGGCTGGTGTGGCTCAGTGGACTGAGCACGGGCTGGGAACCAGAGGGTCCCGGTTCGATTCCCGGTCGGGGCACATGCCTGGGTTGCGGGCCAGGTCCACAATGAGGACCATGTGAGAGGCAACCACACATTGCTCTTTCTCCCTCCCTTGTCCTCTCTCTGAAAATAAATAAATAAAATCCTAAAAATATATATATATATTCTGGTGTTCTCGTGTCAGGCATTTCACAGCAGCTGTGAAATCCCCCCATTTCATGGCACCCCCCAATCACCTTGTGACTTAGAGACCAGCTAGCCACACATGGCAGAAGCGTTAAGTTCCTAGAATTGTCCAGTTCCTCCCACCCAGAGCTGCCTTGCAGCGCCTCAGGGGTGCAGGGCCCGCAGGGGCGGCGCTGGTCCGCAGGCTCCCTCGGACCCCAGGGCATTCCTGGCAAACGTGGGCAGCCAGCCTCGCGGACCCTCAGGTGTCAGCCTCCGGGGAGCTCAGGCTGACTCAGAACTGACTCTCAAGGGGGGAGAAAAGGCAACACTTTACAATTGATTTACCCCACTTTTCTGACTTGCCCTGTCACACAAGAGGAGGCCGTGCTGAACCGGGTACGAAGATGCGTCAGGAAAGAGGACGCAGCGAGTGTCTTTCCCGGGGTGAGGCCAGGGAGCCCCCGGGCCTGAGCTCTCGGGGTTGATTTTGGGTCACCCTCGGGCCCCAGGCCCTGCGTCCGGACATCCCCTCCCTGCCCCGTGGGCGGTGAGGGCACCACGTGTCCGTGGGGGGCATCCGTGGGCGACAGTGCTGACGTTAGGAAACCAGCCCCACCCACGCCATGGGGTTTCAGTTTCGCCAGGCAGCAAACACATTATGCAAATTGTTTTCCTTGCCCACACCGCCCCCACCCTAGCTCACATATTCACTCTTCACTCAAGTTAGTAACTTATGAGGCCCCCCAGCTTATGCATCACATTTACTTCAAAATGCCCAGGCACAACTTTGAAACAACATTCTCCTCTCAGAAGGGCAACAGAACAGAAAGGAATGAATTGGCAGCAGTGTCGGGGTAAAGCCTGGGGCTAACACCGAACTTCTAACAGAAATGGAGCCTAAGCTGCGCTCCAGGAATTGTACAGACTGAGGCAAGGAGACCAATGGGGGGCGGTGTCCTGCTCTGTCAGTGGGTCCAACGACAGACAGGCCCCGAGGGGGACGGACAGACCCTGGGGCCCTTCAGGGCAGTGTCCTGGGGTTGGGAAAACAAATGTCTGGTTCACGTGCAAGTCACATTCCAGAAACTGGGAAGTGCAATCATTTTTACCTGAATTATGTGTGATTCATTTGCGATTTAACTGGAGTGATTCGAGGTAACGTCCACTCGGACAAAAAAATCCCCAGCCAGAAGCAGTGTTAGTCAAAGTCGGAGGAGTAGGGAAGCCGCAAAGGCATGCCTTCCTTTACTCTTATGTTAAGTAAATTATCAGGGATATTTTAATATGAGCTTTTGATCTGGAGAATTCTTTAAGTTGTAATTATTATCGTTCATTTACAAGATTCGCATAATCTTGGTGAACGATTTTAAAGGTTTTCCTAAAAGATGCCAAGGGTTTCTATCCACAGAGACCCGGGAGGGGCTGTTTGTAGAATCCTCATTTCTATTTCCCTCAGAGACCGCGCTTCCTGGTCCCACTAACACTCAGTTTCATTTTCAAGGTGCATTTGCAGGGTTCCTGTGACCCTCGCAGCTGCCACAAAACGCCTGATGACTCTGTACATTGTCTTGAGAGCAAACAAAATCTAGTTCATTCTATAAGAAGTTTTAAAAATAATTGTGAACTAAACTGTAGGTGGGAATGTTTATAAAGCAAAAACTATAGATGCAACTCAGAAAGCCCTGAGGAGGAAGAAATCCTGTAGTGACTTGTCACCCCATTTAAAGCTGACCTTGACTCTGAGAGTGGTGCCCTCCTGTCTTTGCCTCTAGACCTTCACAGGTGACGGATGAAGCCCGTGCTCCCTTGGAGGGACTCCGGGCACACGCAGAGGCCATTTCTGCCTCTGTGAAAGGTCATGGGTATGACAAGGCCAGGGAGTGGACACCGCAGCCACACAGCTGAAGTGCTCTGGCTGTGGCTGCCCACTAATCCCTGCCAGGCTCTGGCCCAAGCGCCATCCTGCGTCAGGTTTGGAACCAGGAGGTGGGCTCTGTCTTCGCTGCAGGTGATGAACCAAGGCTCCGGAGAGGCGGGGCAAATTGCCCGAGGTTCTGAAGAAGCCAGAGCTCAAGACATCTGTTTCTGACCTGTGTGCACTATTATGTCTTTGGGGAACAAAACTACCAGCTGGGCAAATTCTGCCCAAGCTCCAAACAAATTTACTGAAGAACAGATTCCTTGGCCCGCCACACGCAGGCAGGCTGGTGGGTTCTGCCCTCTCTGGTCTGTGGGGACACATCTGGTCAGCTCTGGGCTGTCAGTTCAGGGGTCTCCTTATCCCCACCCACCAAAACCACGTGCTCCAACAGCATGGCCAACAAAAGCAGCCGATGCCTGTGCAGGGGGGTGCATCTCAGTTCAGGTCTCTCTCTGGTGCCCTGGCCCTGCAGAGACCCCTGGATGGAATGTGGGGTTGGGGTCTCCTTCCCACTCTGTCAGGGACCCCTGTCCTCTCCCTCCCCTTCCTTCTTTCCTGAGGAGTTTGGAGACTGCCTCTCCATAGCTATGGGCCAAGGGAAGGAAGAAGGGCCCTCTGTATCTCCATGGGAACATTGATGGTCTTCACACAAACTTGAACAAAATGATTCATCCTGCTGATCAAAGTTACAAAACTGTCAGTTATTCTAGTCTCAGAACCCTTCCAAGGGAGGGTGAATGGACCTTCACTGGGTGCCCAGGGCCACCTGTGGAACCTGCCCTCTGCAAGTGTGACGGAGGTCCAAGCATGCCCACCCCAACCCCGGCCTGGCCCACGACCTGCTCTCAAGGTAGGAAGCACCTTTATAGGGGCTCCTGTCCGCCTGTCCGACCAGTCACGGGGGCAGCTTGGGCGCGGTTCGGAAATGAATACTTCTTGTGGACACTCTGCTACTGGCTGCACTGAGGTGTACAAAATGCCCTCCTCATCCCTTCCAAAGTGGATTCTGAAGATGCGGGGGCAACTGTGGTAGATTATAAACTGGGGAAGAGATGAAAGTCGGAGCAAACAAAACAAGGATCAGATGTCAGCCACGTTAGAAAAAAAAGGAGAGGCCCAAGCCCCAAAGTCGGGTGAAGGGGAAGGGAGACTCGGAGTCAGGATGGCCCTGTGCTGGGGGGCGGGGGGGGAAGGGGGGGCTGCAGGGGAGGAGGCGGCAGCAGGTTCTCTCCTTCTCAGTGCGCATGCGCGCGGGAGGGGCTTGGAACCGGGCGCGGGGTCAGCCTTGGGCTGGGATTCAGGCCGTGTTTCTGTGGCCGTTTTCGACATGAGTTGATTAGGCGATTTTACCACCTAGCCCAAATTCCTATTTTTAATAGAAAGTTAAACTGGAGCATTTAAAAAATTTGCCCTCAAATAAGTCTTCAGGAGTGTACATGTATTTCTGTGCATCTATATATTTATATAGATGTACGCAAATACATTCATAGAAATAAATGCTATCTATACATACAATCTAATGATGAGTTAGTTACATGAATTTAGATCTTCAAGATGAAGGAGTTTATCCACCAAGACAGGCTAGAATTGGCTGTGTAACAAATACCACCGTCCATATCTCAGAAACTTATCCCAACAAAGATACATTTCTCACTCACACTGTACGTCCAACACACTCTCTTTTTTTGCCAAAGCAAGTCTCATGGCCACATGTGGCTTCCAAAAGACTGGGCGATTACAATCTACCGTGTGTATGCACGAGAGGGGAAAGAATGTGAGGGCAACACCAAGGCAGCCACAGGGAACGAACGATGAACGACCGAGCAGAGGAGGGGAAAGGGCAGCGGCGGCCCGAGGAGAAGACGTGGGACAGGGCTGAGCCAAGCGCGCTGTGAGCCCAGCGCGTCCCCTCACTGAGCCCTCAAACCAGCGTGGGAGGTGAGCGCCATCAGACGTCCCCCGCACGCGGGAACACTGAGATGCGGGAAGGAGGAGCATTGCCCAAGATCAAACGGCAGCCAAGTGGCAGGTTTTAGATGAAGGCCAAGGGCCCTCTGACCCCAGACCTGGGCTTGTAACTACCCTGTTCACTGCTTTCAGAGGGAAGAAGCAGAAGGCTCTCCAAGAAGGCTGACCCTAAAAAGTGCAGTCTGAGCCCGTGGGAAAGGGTGACTCAAGAGGGTGGGGGTCTTAAATGGTCAGTTCTCCTCCACAGGAGAACGTGAGCCACGAGGAAAAAGAGAGGGCACTTACACAGACTGTCACAGCCACACACTAGCGCTCCGAGGGAAAGGTGGGAATGAAGCGTGGAGAGACGCGGACTGAGGGAGCCAGTGCCCACACGCAGTAGGGGCTCAGTTTGTGTTTGCGACAGAGCCCTGGTGGAGCACTCTCAGGAGGGCACCCGTCTAACTGGGCTGCTAGACACAGAAGAGTCAGGGTTGTGGGAGGAGCCAGGACTTGCACATTTGTTTCGTCTGCCTTTTCCATCAAAGTGATGTCGATACCAGGCAGAGGACTGTAGCAGCCGGTGTTCTCCGGAGAAACAGACCGACAGGATGGAGGGGGGGCGGGGAGAGAGAGAGAAAGGTATGTATCTTAAAGAACTGACACATGCAATTGCGGAGGCTCGGCAAGTCCGAGCTCTGGGGGGGCGACAGGCTTGAGACCCAGGGAAGAGTCGCAGTTTGAGCCTGAGGCAGTCTGTTGGCAGAATTCCCTCTTCTCTGAGAGACTTCAGTCTTTCTGTATTTAGGCCTGCCACTGGTTGGCCCTCCTACCAATCATGAAGGGTCATCTGCTTTACTCAATGCCTACAGATTTAAATGTTAGTCTCATATAAAAATTAACTCTACAGAAATATCTAGAATAATGTTTAACTAAATATGTGAGTACTGTGGCCTTGCCGACTTGACACATTAAAATTAACCATCACAAGGACAGCAAACAGCCGGGGAGGCGGCTGAGGCACAGCATGTGGGTGGAGACGGGTGTGGAGAGTGGGGCCGCCTCCTGCCTCAGGCCCTGCCGCCCCTCAGCCCGGAGATGAGTTCTCAGAGCCACTGGGCTGCCTTTCATGTGTTCGCAAAACATGGGTAACTCTGGCGGCCACAAAGGGCAAGAAGGTGACTCCGTAAACACTGAACCTTGTACATGCCCTTGACAAGATTCTAAAACACCAGAAACAGTGCTTTGGAAGACCTTAGGAAAGGCAGCGGTGTGTCTCGGGACCCAGCTGGGTGGCTAGGACCAAGCCCTGTCCAGCCGATCTCATTCATGGCAGTCTCGAGACTGGGAGGCCAAGGAAATGCGGGGAGCATTCTGTCTAGACTTTGGCAAGGTGCGCAACAAGGAGTTCCTGGAAGTCAGGATGGACGGACATGCCCAGTAACAAGCTCAGTAATTTTGCAGTTGGTAGACTGACCCAGAAATGCTAAAGATGTTGCCTGGGGGGCTTCTCTCTCCAGTTGCGCTCCAGGCCTCCCTCCTCAGCCCTGCCCCGCCTGCCCCTTTCCAGTGACGTGGCGACACTGTGGTCAGTGCGTTTGTCAGCTCTGCCAAGGACCCAGCCCCCGAAGAGACGGTGTATTCACTGACTCGCGGGCATCAGAGACTTTGTGGGGTCAGATAGCGGCTTAAATATTCCAAAATAGAGTTGAGCGAGGGTAGTATTAGGTTATGTCCTTTAGAGTATAAAAGACCAGTCTTTTGTAGCGGAAATTAAAGAGGAAAAGAATCTTACATGATTTCATAATAACAAATGTAACACTAGCAAAAGTGTAACATGTCCACCAGCTAAGTAAAGGGCTCCTGCCTGACAGGGTCCTGTTGGATGGGCAGCACAGCCTGTGGGCTCTGAGCTGGAAGCGGCTGGGCATGTCAGGGGGAGTGTCAGGGGGAGCGCAGGGCGAGCGCGGGCTACGCTTGTTAGACGTGAAGCAGTCAAAGGGGTTCCAGGCCAGGGGCATCTTAGAGGGACGTGAGAACAGCCAGTGTGAACTGCTCTGCACCAAGGATCAGAACACAGACCAGGAGTTAGAAAATTTCCAGCGCACAGACTGTTCCCGTGAACACCAGAATCATCCAGCCGTTAGGAGATGGCCTGGTGTCTGGCCACTGGAGGAGACATCTCGGAGCCGAGTCCAGAGGTACAGAGAGATTGTACAAGATGGTCATGGGGGCTTGCTAACCCTGGAGGTGAGTCTAGGAAAGAATCAGTAGCTTTGTGAGTAGTTTAGCTTCGCAGCGGGCAAAAATAACGACGGAGCTGACATTTTCCACGCACCTGGTGGCACCAAACTCTGTGTGAAGAGTTTTACCTTTAACATTGGCAGCTGCCTCTGAAACGGGCATCACCATTTACCTCCACCTTACAGACGATGATGCTGAGGTCGAAGGATGCAAATGGAATTATCCTAACTTGCGTGACTACTAAGGAGTGGGCTGGAAACTCTAACCCTGCCCCGTGGGACTCTGGTGACAAAGACCCAAGCATGCTGTCCTGAACATAGACAGAAGAAAAGTCTGGGAGGGACCTGTCATTCATTCAGATAGCCCTTACCTCAATCAATTCCTACCTGAGTGCAACATGGAAGAGAAATGAAGATCAAAAATTGCTAAACAAAATAAGCAAAACCTATCAATCTGAGGAGAACGCAGGCCAAAGCACCACCAAAGACAGCTCGCCCTTTTGAAAGTGAGCATATGATTTGACCTTGATCATGTACAACGTGCGTGGGAAAGGCGACAGAAGCTTCCCTGCGACTGCCGCGGAGCTGCCTCGGAGCAGGAAGTGCATCCTGTGAGAGCGAGGCTGTGTCCAGAGCACCCTAGGTCTCAGTGAGGGCAGCCGAACCTGGTCAGCCACCTGGCTGACCCCAGAGCCGCCTCTATCAGAAGAACCAAACTGGTCAGGCCCTTTGGCAGGCGACGCGGCCCCTTCTTCTGGGAACCGAGGAGGAGCCCCTGTGCTCCCACAAGCACGAGAATCTTCTCACCTGCTTGTACTTGGCCCTGAGTCAGTATCTGTAGCAATGCAAGTGTTCTGTTTGAAGCCAGAAAGGGGTTTGACAGTGTGGCTAGCAAAATTCTAAATTTATAGCTGCCAGACTCAAAGCTCAGAAACTAGCCGTGAAGCACACACAGGGGAGCACGTTCTGCCTTCGCAGCGAGCACAGCGATGTTAACTGGACACACGTTTCACGCAGCCACCACTACGTGGCCCGTCAGGGCGAGATAAATACACGCCGGTGAGTCTTGTAGACACTACTAAAAACAAATCTTCGTGGGATGAACTGTTTCTGCAAAATTTATATGTTTGGAAATGGGGTCTCTGAAGAAGCTGTGAAATTAAAATGAGGACCTGTGAGTGGGCCCTAATCCACCACAACTGCTGTCCTTACAAGAAGAGATCGGGACACCCACATGTGGGCACAGAGGACCATGTGAGACACAAGGAGAAGGCCGGCATCTGCCAGCCAAGGACAGAGGCCACAGGGGAAGGCACACCTGCCGACACCCGGGTCCTGGACCCCCAGCCTCCAGAACCGTGATCAAGTGCTTTTCTGTCGTTGCAGCTCCATAGTCCATGGTGTTTCGTTATGGCAGCCCCAGCAGACCAGCGCTTGTTTCAAAACCGCTTGCTTTGTTTTGTTTTGTTTGGTTTGGAGTTACACTGAGTTGCCAGGGGTCCAGGGTTCCCATCTCCTGGGCCATTAGACAGGACTGAAGCAGCCCCAGCCTGCTGGCACTCAGAGGACCCTCGGCCCATGTGGTCTCAGCCAATAGGAGAGCTTTGATTTCACAAAACTTGGTAATGTCCCTCCAGTGGAATCATAAATAACAATGAAAATGGTAGAGAGCCAAGAGTTCATGACAGCTCAGAAGCGCACATACACCCCAGTGTTAGCCTGGGACAATTGTTGACCTTGGGCCAAGTCTATGGTGGTGGCAAAAAAGGCCCAGCATCACAAAAGAAAGGCCGCAGGTAGAGAATCTGGAGCCATATTAATGCTGTCATGTGTGATCAATAAAGAATATTCCAAATGGACCTGGCTACTTACACACAGTTTCGCTTAGTTTGGTTGGGGTTTGTTTTTGTTTTGCTTGCTTGCTTGTTTGTTTGTTTTGATATTTGGAACCTGTAGAATCCACTATTCAATAACCTGTCTGTCCTGGAAGGACACAACTTTGCACGTTGAAGCTGTTAATGCAGGACTCCGTGGATAACGCAAACACTCAAACAAGCCCTGTGGTTTGGAAGTCACTGTTTTGCTGCTTAAGGTTTAGTTTTCAGGCTTGTCTTCTGGAGCAGCTTTTTAGGCCCACGGAATATTTTATGGATACTTAATTGAATGACAAATGACAAATTCCGGGTGAGAGATTTTAGAAACTGTCAGGTGACGTGAGCCAGGTGGGGGCCTGGCTGGGTCACAGTGGGGACAGTGAGGGCTCTTCTGCGCCGGCCCCAAGTGTAAGCCCCAAAAAGAATTTTGGCGGTTTCGCTGTGAGGGGAATATTTGTGTCACAGCCTGAGCAGAACAGACTCACGCTGCCGGCGGAGTTCTGCAGCTCCACCTCTGTGCACTCATTCACCAGCCAAGTGACACCCAACACCCCCTCATGCATACAGCCTGGGCTCGCCCACCTCCATGCCTTTGCACCTGCTGACCCTGCACCTGGGCAGCCTGTGTCACCACCACCCCAACCCCCCGCCCCCAGATGCAGCCTCCTATGCAGGCACCGTGAGTCCAAGGCCAGTCCTTCCCCGCCGAGCTCCAGCTCACACGGACCCCATCCCGCTTCAGCACGCCCGCCCACCTTCCTGCCCTCCTCACTCTCCCGCGGTAGTGGGCTCTTCCCACCGGGGTCCTCTCTGCCTCATTGCTGTGTGCCCATCTATACCCACGATACTTATTGTAATGTCTGTGATTTTTCATGTCACTCAGATCTCATGACTTCCTCATTGCACGGAAGAAAATTTCTGTACTATGTTCTGGTGTCCCTCATAATGCAAGATGACCGTCGTGTCTGCCGTTCTATGTGCCAAGCACCTCCATCAGCCGGTCCTGGTCACATGCCCGGACGAAGGACTAAGATAAGTGAAGTGGCCAAATGTCTGCATCTGAGGGCATCTGAGAACACGGTCACACATGCGTGTGAACACATGCACATGTGCATGGGATGATACCACAATAAGGGAATGTACGGAGGACAGAGGCTGACTGGACTTCTTTGGGTGATGGTCTGGAGTTGCTGCATTAGGTCCAAACGCAAGGCCTTACTCTAAGAAATGTCGTTCCTCAAATGCTCTTCATCTCATGCATGAACATTTCGCCCCAAACCCTGTGAGACTGCAGGACAAGTGAGCAGTGGATTTTGCTCATTTCAAATGGCAAGAAATTTGCTTATTTTAAAGAGCCAGTTCCTAAGCCTTATTAATTACGCATTAAATCAAAGTTCTGCAGTTGTAGCTCTTGACCAGCGATGGTGAGCTGCCCATCATAGGAGGAAGGCCTGCCTAGGGCCCTGCTTCTCCTGGACGTGACGCGTCTCCCCGTGGACAACTGGCCAAAGGAGCTGGCCACACTACGGCGGTTGGCCTGGCGCACTGCCACAATGCACTCCTGGCACACAGGTGTCCCCATTTGTTTTTACACACTTGAGGGAAAGAGGGGGAACCCCTCTGTAATATTATTAATGCTTGAGCGAGAGCAGCTCCTTCCACTCCACGCCCAACCCTCACATGGCCACAGTCGTTCTCCTGACCCACCTGCACTGCCGGCCCAGGTGCTGCCATCTGCTCTGAGTTCTCGAAATGTCAGTGGTGACATGGGTGGCTGGGGTCTCACAATTCAGCCAGTTCACACTGTCACTTCTGTGCTGCTAGTGGCTCCTGTGTGTCTGTTCCGCTGCCCTACCATGGTCCGGCCCGTTACTTCCTGGCCACGCTGAGTGTCCGTGATGCTGAGGGTGCCTTCCAAGAGGGTACAAGAGTCCAATATGTCCTTACTTCGATTTGCCCCACAAAGCCATTTTTCTAAAGCTGCAGTTCAACACCCACCCTCTCTGCTCAGAATCTCCAAGCAGCACACAGACACTCCCACAGACGCAGATACATGGACACACACGCAGAGACATAGACAATCAATTTTACTGATTGATTGATTTTAGAAAGAGAGGCGAGGTAGAGAGAGAGGAGGAGAGAGAGAATCAATTTGTTGTTCCACGTATTTAGGCATTTACTGGTTGATTCTTGCACGTACCTGGCCAGGGGCTGAACCAGCAATGTTGGTGTATCAGGACCACACGAAGACTTAAAAGGAACCAAAATTTTGTCAGTTTGAAGCTGCCTTTTTGGGATATTGATTTTAAGCTGTTTATTAAGAAAAAAAGACGCAGAAGAAACATTTGACATCCCCCCTTTCCCGCCCAAGAGATTCAGACAGAAAAACCTGGTTCAGAAAGGAAATTCCAGGATGTCTGCCTCAGCCTAACTTGAATTAGGAATGGCGAACAAGGGGCTTTCAGCAGGGGCCTATCAGCCTGACGCCCCGCGCCCACTGCGCCCGCTGCGCCCACTGCGCCCGCTGCGCCCGCGTCCCCCGGCCAGAGCTCTCCTGCCGCGCCACCGCTCCCGCTGGTCGGGACCCCTCCCCTTCCCTCCCTGTGTCCGGAACGTCGTACATGCCCACTGCTGCCTCGGTGTCCTGGGAGTTTTCACGCCTCGGTGGGCTTCTCATGCACACGTGTCAAAATTTTGATTTTCTCCTTTAATTTGTCTCTGTTAGTTTGATTACTAGCCCAGCCAGAAGAACTTAGAAGGTGAGAGGAGAAGCAGGGACACTATTTTAGACGATGCCAACTCCCACACACACACACACACACACACACACTCAGAGAGAAACTCACAGACACACGCGCTGCCCACAGGCGAGGGCCACGCGCTGTGGTCTGTCCGCAGGCTCCAACAAGCCGCGCCCACCGCCCAGCCCCCGCCGGCAGCGAGGGCGCCCCCAGGCCCCTGTGCCCCTCCGATGCTGCTCTCCTTCCACGTGGGGCTCGTTCTCATTTTAAAATTATAGTCCAAATGTCACTTATCTTTTCAGTCCATTTAAACATATTCCTTCTACTCGTCCATAAAATCCATACAGTTTGTCCCAAATTGTGCTCGCTGAAACCCTGGTCCTATTAAACTCTCCAAGGAAAGAAACAGCTGAGGCAGTTCCACCACCATCTACTTTTAGCACAGACTGCCTACTTTATGCCACTGGAGATATTTACACACCGCACCTCGAGTATTTACAAAGTATGGCCAAAGCCCTGAGAAGTCCTGCAGTAAAACAAGAGAAGTTTCTCTTGGATCACCCTGGACGTTCCCACTCCGTGTTTGGGCAGACTGGCTGCGACACAGCAGTGCTGCGGTGTGGTGCGCACCACTGGCCTGGCACCCCTGCCCTCCAGGGCCGTGTCTGGGCATCGGACCGCGGGCACCCAGGTGGCCTGAGCATGAAACAGCAGAGAGGCACCTGCAGCTGCCTGCTCCAGGTGTTCCCGTTTACAAGCTGTTGTGTTGGTTGAGCTGCCAGAGTCCAGGGACGCTGCAGCAAGGGTCCCTCAACCCAATTTCTCTTTGTCTGGAAGCTGATCTGTGAAATCCACAAGGAGAACTCCCCAGAGAGCTGTGACTTCAGGGGCCATTGGGTGGGAACGTGGGCTTGCATCATGCCCCCCAATTGTTTCCTGACAACTGGACAGTGTTTTGCCCCTCTGAGAGGTACCTGAGCCTGCTGGACAGGGTTGGTGGAGAGGGTGCTCTCCAGTGCCTGGATCCTGAGGCTATGCAATGTCACCTGCACAGTGAGGACCAAAAAGTGGCAGGACACAGCAGGGTGGAGAGAGAAGGATCTGGAATGTGCCATTCCCTCAATCCCCAGGACTCCAGGGATGGGGGATGAACTGGAAGGGTCATCTAGCAGCCCCTCCCACCCCCGACGCAGCGCATCATAGATCCTGGCAGAGAGGTGTCCCACTAGTCCTTCAGCTGCCTGACTCAGTTCTGGGGACCAAGTGCCTGTCTGACCATCAGTTCGGTAGCGCACCCAGGCCTCCTGCTGGCGGCCTCCTGTCCCTGCAGTTCCTTCTAGTACATAGAGAACACAGCCAAGCACGCAAGCCAAGTGGCTGGAGGTCTTCACTGGGACAGCATTTCACCACAAATTCTATCCATGCCCCATTCATGCCTCTAAGCTGCTTTTAAGTTACATTTCATGAAGCAGGAAGCAGTGGGCTGATAGTCCAAGTCACAAAAGGCAACTACATTTCTTCTTTTGCTGGCACTGCCATCTGGCAGGGCTCCCTGGAACGCTGTGCTCAGGGGCTGCAAGCAACGTCTGGGCTCCCAGGAAATGTGCTGGAGCTGCTCCTGAGGTCCAGGCCCCGCCACAGAACCTGCGAACCCAGTGCGAAATGAACATGTATGGCCCGTGTTCAGAAGCCACTAGGAATGTCCATGTGGCAACAGCAGAGCATTAAAACATGCGTGGGCCTTCTGAGTACAGGGCCCTGAGCACCGGCATGGGTTAGACGCCCGTGCAGCTGGCCCAGCAGACATCTGCCGTGGACGCAGGTAGAAGAGCACAGGAGCCTTCACGGTCTCACCCTGAAGTCCTCCCAGTGGCAGGACTGAGGCCCTGGGTCCCTGGAAAGCCTTCTTTGAAAGGGCTCTTAGGCTGGCCCTCTGGGGGACATCCCCAAATTTTTGCCTTCCCAAGCCCTCCCCGGTGTGATGACCCCTCTAACCACCTGGTTTGACCCCAGCTCTACACTTCAGTGGAGTCAGGCTCCTTGTAGGTTGTGTTTATTCCTACTCTTAAAAACATTTTCATTGATCTGTTTGTTTGGATTCCAGAAAAGTCAGGGTTTTTTCCTACCTGGGCCACATGTCCACTTTTCACACTTCAGGTCAAAGTTTTTCAACAGGCAGACATCCACCCAGCCTGACTCTCCCAGGGGCCACACATCTCCCCAGCCTGCAGGTCTGGCCACATCCAGCGTGGGCAGCTGCCCTCCTATTGGCTGGATGCCAGATGGATCTGCTTGTTCTGAGCTCCTCCTTAGCTCTGCACTGACACCTTCTCTCCCCGGCCCTGTGTCTCTCCCCTGGGTCCGCCGTCCGCTTGACCCTTCCTGTCTCTCCTGTTCTCTAAAAGCTCTGAGCTCCCCACCAGCCCTCGGCCCTGAAGTCACAGGGCATCTGAGAGACACAGACATGGGTGCTCACTCACCATTCCAACCAAAATTTCCTGCTTCCCTCCTTCCAACTCCTCCAACATAAACCTTATAAACTTAAAATGTATTTTCACAGCAGGGAAAGGTGGACTGTTTAATAAATGGTGCCAGGAAAAATTGCTGTCTGCTTACAGAAAAACAAGACACCCCCACTTCAAATTATTCCTGTGGAATTGGTATTCTAAATCTCAAAAATAAAATCATAAAATACTAAGAGGAAAAGCATGTGCAAATATTTTCGTAATCTAGGAGTGTGCGCATACTTTCTAAGCAAGCCAAAAACCTGGGTGTCAGAAAAATAATAACATTGGACTACATAAAAGTTTAACATTTTCTGGCTGTCTTTCGGCTCCCACCACGGCAGCGAGGGGAGCTGCCGCCACGTGTGCCCACCCGCACTGGGTGGTGGTGCGGAACTGCCCCAGCTTCCCGAGCGGGACTGCAGCGCCTGAGTCCAGTAACAGAAGGCCCGCACCCCCTCTGTGGCGAGCTATTCTACGGTGGCCGATTCGCTGCTAGACGGGGTCAAGGAGCCCCGGCCCAGGGCGAACAGGCGGTGGTTGTCATGAAGCAGAGAACCAGCCGGGTACCTCCCACGTGCAGACCTGCATCAACAAGAACACCCGGCCACCTTGGGCAACATCGCGCACTTGACCCACAAGAACTAGTACTGCCCGGAAGGGCGGATCTGTGCAGGGCCAGTGCCATCCAGCACCCTGGGGAGCCCTGACGGTGAGCAGGGAGCTGCCACCACACCAAGAGATCCTGAGCACCACCACCCCAAACAACAAAGGTGTCATCTGCCTTTCCTCAAAATAGATAAACATTTCTTTAAAATAAGATTCAATAAAAACAGAAGTAAAAATTAAACAGCAGACTGACAGAAAATATTTGCTGCATTTCTATCAAACATTTAAAACCCAGAGTATTAGAAGAACTGTTACAAAACTACTACCAAAAAAACGAGAAAAAAAAAAAAAAGAGCCCTGGCTGGGTGGTTCAGTTGGTTGGAGCGCCCCCCTAGGTCAGGGCACATACCTGGGTTTCAGGTTCCATCCCGGGTAGGGGTGCGTTCAGGAGACAACTGATCAATGTTTCTCTCTCACGTGGATGTTTCTCTCTCTCCCCTACTCTCTCTCTAAAATCAATAAATATATCCTCGAGTGAGGATTTAAAAAAAAGAGGGAAGGAAGGAAGGAAGGAAGGAAGATCTTGTAAAGAATATGAGCAGGATATTTATAAAAGAACAGTTAATAGGCCACAAATCTCCTTTAAACAAACTCTCCTTGGAGCAATCTGCTAATTTATATGTTTGTTTTTAAAATAAAATGTTCTGAAAGCTGAGTTTAATCCTTTAGTTTTGTTTCAGTACACAGCTACAATTTCGTCAGATTTATGCCATAAATCTCTTCAGCAGAGAGGGTAAATTTTAAATACACGTAAAGGCAGAACCTTTCTGAAGGGAGACGGCGTTAAGTGACTGCAAAGGTAGGCGGCAGCAAAGCAATGAGCAAAGGGTTCCAGTGAATTGTGCTATTCTGAATTTTAAAGAGTAATTAATTATATTATCGCCCCCGCCTGGCACCCCAATCCCCTCTGGCCCCGTGGCCCCAGGGAGCCCTTTCTCGGTCCTGGGCCTGCACCCAACCCTCCACGCTCAGCACACCTTCCACCTGGCACACGCCTGTTTTCTTCAGATGGTACCTTGAGGAGCAAGACATTCACAGCCCACAGACACAACATTTTCTATATTCCGTTTTTGCCTTGTTTCAAATAATGCCCTGAACGTTATGATAAGGAAATAATTTAAACCCTTAAAAACTGGCAGTTGTAGCAGCAAACTGTGGCAACCAGGGGTCCCCATCAGCGATGTGTCCCCTGCCCAGTTCCAAGGGCATCTGTGGCCTCGGCCGCTCCCTGGCCCACGTGAGACTGAGCACAGGGCAGGGGGGCCCACTTGCCAGTCCCTCTGTTCTGAGTCTGGGCCCTTCGGCTCCTGACTTTGAAGTCAGGTTTTTCAGTCTCTTGACGAAGAGTCATTGCTGAAGGCGACCCTTGTTACTAAAATAACTTTCCATGAAATACTCTGCGAGCGGCTTGACTGTAAATGCCCTTGTGTTATAAGAAATGCCCGTGTTTGTGTGTGGTTACGGCTTGTGTAACTGCCTCCACGGGCTCCGCCAGGTTTGCAAGGTGAAAACTGCTCATTTTTGTAATTTCCCAAACCTGACCTTCTTTCACTATAATGTGGCAACTTCTCAGTTCTTTAAAGTCCCTTTTTCTTTAAGTTCTCATGAATTAACAGTTCCTGTTTTTCTGAAGTGCTGCTTGACCCCGTGTGTGCATTAGCTTGAAGTTACCTTTGCTCAACAACCAGGAAGCTCTGCGAAAAGTCCCTGCAGAAAATGTGGCCGCCCGCCACGTGGCGGAGCCTCCGCCTGGCGCCGTGACTGTGCTGCGGCGTGAGCGTGGCAGGAAGGGAAAGGACAGGGAGACGGCACTGCGGTGAAAGTGCTGACCATGGAGGCTCTCAGTGTGAAGTCAGACTGCCCGCGCCACGCGGGCCGGGGCTCTGCCGCCCGGGTGAGCCCTGGGGGCCCCTCCGTGGGGCTCCGCGGAGCAGGATCCTGTCACAGACAGACACGCAGCAGGGTTTTCTCCTCCCCACCCCCTCCCCAAAGCAAATGTGAAGACCAAATCTTGTTTTTGAACCTCTGTGTTTCTACAGTTCAGGGGAAGTTAAAGTGAGAGCATTTTCCTCACTGCAGTAAAAAATGATGTTCTGCGTATAGGTTGGTCACTCATCCCTGGACAGCAGAGGTCTCCTGAGTGGACAGTCTGTACTGAGCTGGACTGGGATGAGGCCATGTGTGTGTGTGTGTGTGTGTGTGTGTGTGTGTGTGTGTTGAGGGGGAGGCAGGAATTCTGCAGCTTTGGGAAAGGCATGCACCTTCTGGGTCCGCTGTAAGAGAGCACCATGCGCCAGGGCTCCAGGCACGGAAATGCTCCGAAGGTGAGGAGTCTGCGACTCAGGTGCCTCCAGGCCCTGCTGCTCCCTCTGAGGAATCTGTTTCAGGCCTGCAGCCTGGCCTCCGGAGGTCCCTCAGCCAGGGCAGTGTCACTCGAGTCCTCACACGGTGTCCCCTGTGTGTGTGTGTGTGTGTGACGGCGTCCAAATGTCCCCTTCTTGAAAGATCCCGGTCACATTGGAACAGGAGCCGGTCTACTCCAGCAGGGCCTCATCCTAACTAATTATATCTGCAATGACCCTATTTCCAAATAAGGTCTCATTCTGAGCTATTGGCAGGGGAAGGACTTCAACGTATAAATTTGGAGGAGACGCAATCCATCCCATAGCACACACAGAGGCCTAAATGATGACTCACAAAGCGCAGACTCCCACTCACTCTGTCATTTCCGCTGCCTGCCTGCCCCGCAAACTCATTCCCCTGAAATAAGTCTCCTCTCAATAAACACAGGCTGCTGGCTTCCTTCTCCATCGTGGCCAGGATCTATCCTAGAAAGCGTTAAACCGAAGGTTGTTAAAAGTGTAGAATTCCATTCAGCTCAAAACCCTGCTGCTGACTACACCGCTCCTCGTTGGGAAGAGCCTGTTGGGGAGGCTCCCGGCCACCTGGTCAGGGAAAGAAGCAGCGGGCTGTGTGCCTCAGCAGAGATGGCCAGCCACCCTGGACCTCCAGGCTGCCTCTGTCCTGTTTCTGTGGAAACTAGGAAAGAAAAGAAAAGATGCAGTTTCACTTAACTATTAGCATGAAGAAAGTCTGGACAGAGACCTAAGAAATGAAGGGTTCTGGAGGGTGGTCAGTGGGAACTGAGCAGGGAGAGCAGCAACGTGTGCTTGTGATTGGACACCTTTACATATAGTTTCACTTTTGAACCTTATTCAAAAAAAGTTAGTGAAAACTAGAAACTCTATTCCCCCTTCACCACATTTTCCGATTAAAAGAGACATTCCAGGAGCTCATCTCAAAAGCGTTGGCTAAGATCGCGGCCGCCTGAGATGAGCACCCCTCCCAGGCGACCCCCTCCAGGTGCCCATGGCAGGTCCGCCTGCCCTGACCGCAGAGCTCCCAGCTGAGGCCATGGAGAAGCAGCTCCGTAAGGGCTGCAGAAAAGGTTGTCTTCCCTTGGAAGCAGTAGAATCTGCATGTGGTCTTGGAAAATAAAATACAGTCCACAAGGCCAGAAGACCAGCCCCTTGCTGATCATGGCGTTTGGGGTGAGAGCGGGAGTCCTAGCTCTGCCTTGAGCTGTGTGCCCTCCAACGCTGCAGAGCCTCAGTCTGCTCATCTGCAAGTGTGGTTGGTCACGCTAGCCCTTGTGGGGAGAAGACAAGGCTAAACCCATCAACAGAGGCAGAGCAGCTGGCACACACCTGGCCCTGAAGAAGCCCCCATAGATATTAAATTCACCCCTTTGGCTGCCAGGAGCCCTTTCAGAATGAAATAGACTCACTCCCTGCATTCTAGGCAGAATGGTGAATCTCCCCTAAGACCTCAGGAAGGTATAAATTAACTCCCCTGTGAGAACCGACGGCCTCGCTCCCCCACCAGAACAATCATCTTTTCAGTTGGTTTGCTCAAAAAATTCTGGAACACTCCATTTTCTGAAATATGGAGAATGATTTCCATTTTATTTATTTATTTTAAGTCCTCATCTTGGGACATGTTTACTGATTTTTAGAGAGAGAACATCGATGCGAGAGAGAAACATTGATTGGTTGCCTTCTGTACGCGACCTTACCAGGGATCAAACCCACAACCTAAGTATGTGCCCTTGACCGGGGATCGAACCCTCAACCCTTTGGTGTATGGGGCAATGCTCCAACAACCAACCCACCCAACCAGGGCAAAAATTTCTATTTCAGTAAGAAGTCCATGACTATGCATCTTCACAGAGAATGGTAAAAATTGGAGTTGAAAGATCCTAACAATTTTTTCGCCACCCGGAGGGCAGGTAGAAGCAGGGACAAGCTGAGAGGAAGCGGCACAACTTTAAAGGCAGGGTAAGCACTAGGGGAGAGCGAGTGACCGAGTCTGTGCTGTGCAAGTGCCCCTGCCATGGCGCACACGATGAACACAGACACTTCCTGCAGGGAGACACAGTGGCTAGGATCCCCTGGTTTGCAGTCACCGCTCAGCGCTGGCGGCTGGGTGGCAGTCTGTGCTCACTTTGCCTCTCGTCTCTCTCCTCCCCAGAGCAGGCGCTTCTGGGGACTTCAAAGGAACCGCCACACAGAGACAGCCACTTGTCTGTCAGGCCCAGTTCAGTGGCGCCAGCTTGAAAAGCATGTCTGAAGTGAAGGAAATGCACTGAACCCACAAACTCAAGCATGCTCTAGATGTGTAAGGTCACCGGCTACTGGCACCTAATCACCGGCTGTCCAAGGGTTGGCTAGTCTGTCGGCAGCTCTTTGCCCTCGAGGATGGGGGAGAGAGACAGGCTGGCTGACCATCAGCAGTCTGGCTTGGTCTGACTCATCATTCCATGCCCCGTTCACCGGGGGGTCACAGCACACATTTGATTGTACGATGCAGCTGATTGTCCTTCCATCCGCATCAGTGACGCTGCACAGAAGGTGAGCTGTTCCCACACAGCGAGCTGTCCCAACCCGGCAGGTTGGGTGCTGCAGCCTTGGAGACCATCTCTAGCGGAAGGCCAGGTCTCTGCTTGTGGCCTGCACGGCCCCATGGGCTTCAGTAAAGATGAAGAAGGAATGCTGACTTGCAGATGCTGTGATGCTCACATGTTATGTTAGAAAATATATGGGCCAAATCTAGAAGATGAAACTAAAAATAGTGTGAAGTTCTACTTAGGTTAAAAAAATAAATAACAAGCAAAAAGTTTGCCCCTCAAATGCAAAATGAGGGAGATATGGCTTTATCCATGCCCCCACACTGAGAGCCCGATGGTGAGGGTCCGCCAGTGGGCACGTGGGCCAAAACCCCAGCCTAGTGTTCAGGACAAGGGAGGCCCCTGTTCGTGCAAAAAGGGGCGTCGACAATCTGCTGTTTGTGCCAGAGAGGGCAGCACGGGACGAAGGGCATTGCACGCTGCGTCTTTCAGGGACCTTGGGAAGAAAGGAAAAGCTTGAACGCAGGAGGTGACAGTCTCACATCTGGAAGGGCTCTGGTGTGGACACAGCCTGGACTAGTGTTGTATTTCAGCAGTTTAGGGACCGAATACTGGCTCAATGAATGTTGCTGAATGTGTTGAATTATGACCACAATTATTGTCACGGCTGTGACTAAGTGGCTTTGTGGGGCAGAGCTACGTCCAAAGTTTGCAAATGCCAGAAAGCTGGTTGGATTATTTATAGAACATTTCAGCAGGGGCTTCTCCTGTGCTGCCTCTGGAAGGGGAGAAGGGGCTAAATGTAGGTTAGATGGCCCTGTGGGGGCTCGTGGAGAGGGACTGCTGTGGAAAGCAGTGCCTTCCACCCAGAGTCTGGGTTGCCGGGCACCTGCCATTGTAGGTCACCTCACCCCTGCCGCGCAGAGGGTCAGAGAGGCTCGGCGACTCGCTCGTGGACACACAGATAACCAGGGAGATGAGGCCCGATGCTAGCTGCCCTCCACCTCTGGGGAAAAGCAAAGGCAAGGCGTGAACCTGCTCCTGGCAGATGTCTTCTCATCTGAGGAAGCTCAAGCCCACCCCCGACCCTCCCCTGGTGGCTCTAGGCCTCCCAGGGCTGACCTCTGCGTCTGGGCACGAAGAGGACAACTTCTGGGGGCCCTAATACTCTTAAAGTAGAATGTATTCATTTATTTTAATATTGGAAGGAAACCCTGAGTATAACGAAAATGAATATAATAATGAATCTGGCCTGAATGACATTCATTTTTATACTAAAACAGGCATAATGTTTTTCGTGAGGAAGGGGCCATGCAGGTAAAAGCACCTGGGGCCATGGAAGTCACTGCAGCCCTGAACCTTTGCCCTTTATACCAAAGACAGGAGAGGCAGCTCCACACGGAAGGGACCCTGACGCCCCGACATACTCTGCCAGTTGACCTACAGGTTGAACTTCAGCAGTGATTTTCCCCACCTCCCTCTGCATCATGCAGGTAAACACAGTCACATCTCCAGGCAGAGAACTGGGCCTCTGAGGCCCGTGACCATCTTCCCTCTCTGCTGTCCTTACCACTGGCTTCCTTCCTCCAAGTTGTCTTATGGTTTCATTGTGGCTTCTGGAGCTCCAGCCATTGCCTCTGCATTCCACACAGGAGGAAGGAGGAAAGGGGGGGCAAAAGGTTAAGTCTTTTAGATGTCAGACTCCTTTCAGGAGCTTTCATAGAGTTCCCCAATTACTCATTAGCCATCTTGTATGCAAAGGAGCTGGAAGGTGGAGGAGTGGAGCAAGGCCCTGAGATGGTGCCGAGCAAGGAAAGCATGGGAGGGGACTTAGTCCCAGGTAGAACAGCAGGCAAATCCATCCTGTCCTTATGCGTCCTTGAGGCCCTAATTGTGCCACTAGGTAACAAGGTGATATAGGGCGGAGGTGGGGCAGGTCCACCTTCTCTGGCCTTTGATCGAGTTGAATTATATGCATAAGCCCTGTCCTTAAAGCTGAGCCCCTTCTATTCAGCCACTCTGCCCTTTGCTGGACCAGCACCTGGCCTTTGAAGCCAGGCCGGGACAGTTTCCTGGCTGCGCCTGGGCCTGGACGGGTGTGGTCCTGACTTGAGCATGGGTGCTCTCAAGAGCTGGCAGCAAGCAGGGGTGAGTCCTGAACCCAGACATAGCTGAGATTCCTGGTGTGTCCGCTGAGGGAGAGTGCTCCACTTGGACTTGATTTTGTTCTGTGGTTCCTCAAGGCCAGAGGTGCTCAGGGGGTGAAGCGGCCCCACCTCCCTGTGCCAATCTCCTGGGGCCCTTAAAACAGCCTGGCAGTGCAGGGTTTACATCTGTTTCACCAAGGACATAAGCAGGAGAGACCTTGTCTTCCAGCTCACCCCCACGTCCCTGGGGCAAAGACCCAGACAGCTCGGCTCCAGGCCGAGCTCTTCCACTTGCTAACAGTGTGACCCTCAAGCCTCTCTTCACCCCTCTGTCTGGATGATGGGGATGGCAATGCCAACTGCCACACACAGTTCTGTGAGGACTAAATGAGGTCGTGTTTGCAAAGCGCCCAGAACAGTGCCTGGCTCCATGTACATACTCAGTAAACAAACTAGTGTTCGAATAATCATTATCTCACTGGATAAATGATAAGTATTTGCAAAAGACATGAATGAAAAGAAATTTTATTTAGATATAACATAAAAATCAAACAACGATTTCTGTTCTTTGATTGCCTTCCTCCAAGTTTGTTCAAAGCCCTTGAAGCCAGGGGTACCGTCTCTATGCCCCTCCTGACACCGCTGGCGAGAGCAATGTGCTTATTTCACGGAGTAGACCCTGGTCACAGAGAGGCCAAGTGACTGGATCCCAAGTCCATCAATAGGACTGGGAATCTAGTTGTCTTCAGGAGCACTCTGTCACGGAGACTGCTGGTTGTCCATCCTATACCCATTCCCCTCTGCTTTCGTGTTGTCAACAACCCCTGTGTTGTCAGGGCCAGCAATGTGCCCAGTTAAAAAAAGTGACATTTCTCTGCCTTCTTTATAGAGAGGGTGGTCAATGAAAAATGAAGGCTGAAAGGCTTCCTTGAGGACTCCGGGAAAGCTCCTTAAAGGAGCCTGACATCCAGAATACTTAGTCTTTTGTCCCCACCTCCACCCTCTTTTCCTCTTTCTTCCTGTATAGAATGCAGTGGTGATGGCTGGAGCTCCAGCAGCATTCTTGAAACCATACAACAACTTTGAGGAAGGAAGCCAATGCCAGGATGGCAGAGCAGTGAGATGGGTGAATGAGCTACTTGTTGACTCTTGCCCTGGACAGCCTGCCTCTTATCTTTTTCTGTCTGATAGAAAGTAAGCCTGACAATTGTTGGAGCCACTGCTATTTTGTAAAGCTTTTATTTGTATCTAGCTGAGTGATGGCTGCATCCCTCTCACACTCTATGAGTAAGTTGTCCACTGAGAACAGCTAAAACGATACATTCCTGCCCTCATTCAAAATACCAATATTTTAAGTATGATACATTTTTGGAAGGAAGGGTGGGGGGGAAGGGCTAAAAGTCTATAGCAGAAGCCCTCACCTGCACGGTGATCAATCCTGAAAGCAAAAGATAAGCAGGAAAACCACAATAGATGAGATTTGCCATAGGTATTAGCTTTTCCAAGTAAACAAGATGCAATAAAACCCATTTAAAAAAAAATCAGAGGCATCCTCTAAGACCAGCCAAACCTGCTGCCATCCCAGGCACCCAACTTCCTTCTGAGGTGTGTTGGCTTCCCTTTTCTGGAGCTCTGTGGTCTGACCAGAACTCTCCCACACCTGTGAGCCCAGTCCCACCCTACAGCCCTGGGCCAAGCCCATCCACAGCCCTGCGGGCAGAGAGCACCTCTGGATTGTGGCACAGGGGAAAACTGCCCACGTGTGAGCAGCAGTTACAACTGACCGACCCACTGCAGCCAAGGCTCGGCACTCCAAGCCTAGAGTCTCGGGAAGGCGATGCAGGAAACACTGAATGCCTTCCTCCCCATGTCAACAGCATGAGTGTGACGGTTTGGCTCCAAGGTGCTACATGATCACGAATTATCTTCAGAATTGGAAAAGAAAGGCCGTGTTATGTGCACTGTGGTTTTAGTTTTAAGTGTGTCTTGCTTAATATTTTTAATATGAGTCAGCTCCATGAACTGTGATGATTTTCAAGTAACCAGAAGTTGACTGTAACTGGCTTTAGACAGGAAGTGTGAGTATAGAGTCCAGCTGCTTCCACCCTCGGGGCAAGCTTGAGGCTGTGGTCCTGGATTTTTTGGCCTGTGGGCTCCGTCTGCTGATTCCCACGCAGAACTTCCCTGGTCCCCTGCTTCTCCTGGCTCTCCCCTCCTGGTGAGGGTGAGGGGCTCTCCTTCCCCATGCCCTCCCACGACGCGTCTTTGAAGAAACTGTCTGCCTGATACACTTGCCTGGGAATCTTGGACCTCAAGTGAGTCAAATAACCAGCCATCTTTCCTCTCGCCCAGGGTGTGTGTGTGTGTGTGCGTGTTGGGAGGTCCAGGTGGTCACAGAAAGTTACTAGCATGCAGTTGGGCTGGATGAGATGGAAGCTGTTCTTACTGCAAGGATATTGCGGACAACGGCGATGACGGTGATATGGTGATGTTGATATGGTAATGGTGGTGGTGGTGAGGGTGATGGCGGTGGTGGTGGTGATGATGCTGGTGATGGTGGTGGTGATGGTGGCGGTGGTGGTGGTGATGGTGGTGGTGGAGGTGGGTGATGATTGTGATGATGATGGTAATGATGATGATAGTGGTGATGGAGGTGGTGGTGGTGGTGAGAGGGTGAAGGTGATGATGATGATGGTGGTGGAGGTGGTGGTGGTGGTGATGGTGATGATTGTGATGATGGTGGTGATGGAGGTGGTGGTGATGCTGGTGGTAGTAGAGGTGGTGATGAGGATGGTGATGAGGATGGTGATAATAGTAGTAGAGGTGGTGGTGATGGTGATGGTGATGAGGGTGAAGGTGATGATGGTGATGATGATGATGGTGGTGGAGGTGGTGGTGATGCTGGTGGTGGTAGAGGTAGTGATGGTGATGGTGATGAGGGTGAAGGTGATGACGGTGATGATGATGATGGTGGTGGAGGTGGTGATAAGGATGGTGATGATAGTGGTGGCGGGGGTGGCGGTGGTGGCTGTGATGAGGGTGATGGTGACGAGGGTGATGGTGACAAAGGTGATGGTGATGGTTATGATGATGGATGGGACAACTGCTCTGATAGCTAGGACCCGGATTTTCCTAGAGAGAGCCGAGCAGCACTGCTCGCTTACCTAACCAGTAACTGCCGTGTGCAGGCAGGGCACGCCATGGAACTGACGGCACGACACGAAAGGCCCTCCTGTCGGCCTGAGAGCTGATTCCTGTGGATGCCGGCAGGGGAGACCCAGGTGGAGGCGCAAAGGGATCTGTCACATTTCTGAGTCAGGGAATGTACACTCTACAGCATGGAGCCTCCTGTAACTCACGCACTAAGCTATCATCCCTGATCTTTAGAAGAACCCACGAGGCAGGAACTATAACCATTCACACTTCACCATGAAGAAAGTGGGATGCCAAGAAGTTAAGTAACTCGCTTAGCATGAGGGCGAGCTCACCACCTGGTAGCTGGTGGTGGAGACACCTGTCGGATCCCATGGAAACCTGCCAGCAGGAAGTCAGGGAGCCCAGGTCAGGTGTTGGCAATGGTGGAGTAAAGCAGAGCCAGCAAGCCATAAGCCCGTCCCCCGGGTGAGGGCACCTGACAACAGGGCTCTGGGCGACTTCCAAATATCTCCAGGCCGTCAGCATTTTCTTTTTGCAGAGATGTCGTGTTAAGTATCTGCTCAGTTTCTCTCGGAGAATGCTTCCCTCCTCCCTCCCTGCCCCTCTGCACTCAGAATCAGCTCAGTAGTTGGAACAATGACAAAGCAGTTTATATTAGTAAAAGCTCTGCTTTCAGACATGATCGTGGCCTTATTTCTGGACTTTTAAAATAACTCTCCTAATCACAAAAGTGTTAACATCAGTTTACTTCAGGCGCCTTTCTCATGGATAAGAGGCCAGTCAACTCCTAGCCTCCAAACAGCAGCCCAAATTCTACATGAAGGAAGGCACTCAATGTCTAGGATAAAATCAGCCACTGCAAGCCACTGCCCCATAGCACTTATCTGGGAGAACCTGAAGACAGGGGACCTGGGCACCAAAACACACCCAACACCCGGCGGTCTCTGAAATGTGGACAAGAGGAAGTGCCCTTGTGGGAAGCACTGAGGCACCATCTCAGGAAGGTGGCCACTGGCCTTCCTGTCCATGAAGATGACCTTTCTCTGGGTACTTCTGAGGACTCTTCACCAAGAGAGAGAGGCCGGGATGGTCTTCCACTTTGGAAACCATGGAGTCCACCTTGCTGAGGCTCCGAGGTGACACAGACATGGCCGTGACTCTCGGGGTTTGGGACAGCCACTGGCTACAGCGGGATGGCAGGATTCTGCGTGAAAAGCCGTGGCACCAACTCAGAGGCCGAAAGCCCAAGGCCCTCAGAGACCAGGTATAAGTGGGAGCTGGTGGAGTCCACGTTTGCCAGGACTCCGGTATGCACTCTGCAGACGCCAACTCTCTGAGCCCTCCTGCAGTCCTCCGAGGCAGGCACGCCCACAGCCAACCAAGCACAGACACCCAATCCTGGGCAGGTCCAGCCGAACTCGATGGGGGATATGTTCAAACTGGACTGCACTCGGCCCCTGAGCTGCCTGCCTGCAGCAACCCCAGCTGGGTTGTCCAATTTTACTTTTTATTTCCCTGACACTCCTCCCACTTTACAGAGAAGAGTGAGGTCTGAGGAAGGCAATCCTGCTTTCTGAGTTAGAGTGGACACTCCTCCCACCCTGCACGCACGTGCAGAATGCCAGCTCACACCGTGAGCACCTCTCCCACTGGGTCCCTCAGTGGCTGTAACATCACCAGATCAGCTTCAGCGCCGAGCCACCCCAGCCCACCATAAACTCTGCACTTTTTATCTAACAAACTGTATGCTCCACCTAAAAGTCACTGCATCAGCTGAAGGAGCTGGCCCTGGCACGGGGACCCTTTAGCAATGGGGCCCCTCAGTGGCCACAGAAGACCTGGGACCGACACAGGGAGGGAGGCGCCGAACAGGGGAAGCATCCTTAGTTGATTTTAACCAAAGAAACCGATCCTCCTAGAGGGGCAACCAGCCAACATGCTGTGCTGGGGGCTGGTCGAACCTCCTCTTCACTGCTCCAATTTTAGAAATTGGGTGCTGACTCATTATTAACCCAGGCAGCCCACGCACTCAAATGACTGTACTGAAAAGGCTCTGTCATGCTCTGCTTACTGATGTGCAGCTTTTTAAGCAAATTCAAAAAATGTTTATCACAAGGTCTTTATGACATTTTAACCGTTTCATTTACAGTAACTAGAACGACGTTTTAAAAAATATATTTCCTGTATTTTACTTGACAGTAAAGCAAAGCCTGACCAGAATAGTAACAGTTTGAGAAACATACACCAAGGTCACCTCAGCCCCACAGCTCAGCTACCTCACCCCTGCTCCAGCCCCTCCCCTGGCATTTTTTCTTTCTGATCCCACCGCAGCTTGTGACATTCGGAGTTAAGGGAAAGGAAAAGACATTCAGTAAGTTCCTGGAGTCATTCAGATGCCTTTAGAGAGGGAAGCCAAAATTCTGCCTCTCCATTGTATGTCTGCTCTAAAACCGGGCAGCTCAGACCATGTGGGCACAAAGTGCTCAGGGGCTGTTTCCTCCAGCTCGAGAGGCGGAAGAAGCCCGACCTCAGCAGCCCTGGGCAGCCCAGGTCCCCACCTCCACCTCTGGGCTTCACTGTGGCTCCAGACAGGAGAACCCAGCAGCTTCCTTTCCAGGCACACATCACTGTCTCTTCCAAGACAGCACACTACATGATGAGCACCTACATTCTCGCAGTTACCAATTCAGAAACGTCCCCAGACAATCAGGCTAAAATATAGTAGCTATGGGGTGGGGACAGAGGCAGCCACTTCTCTAAAACCATGCTCCTCAAAGTCCGAACAAAACACAGCGTTCACTCCGAACACAGCAG
The DNA here is from genome assembly GCA_004026765.1 of Micronycteris hirsuta. Lineage (NCBI taxonomy): Eukaryota > Metazoa > Chordata > Mammalia > Chiroptera > Phyllostomidae > Micronycteris > Micronycteris hirsuta. The sequence goes on along the minus strand of PVJI01005088.1, from coordinate 71,923 downwards.
CTTCTACACAACGGAGACTCTGAGGCAAACTGCAGAAATGACTGTAAAAATGACAGAAGCATACTCACCGGGGAGAAGCCGAGGGCTCCACCTTCCCGGGAACGGCGCTGCGACGCTCTGGGACAGACACCGGCTCGGCACGGCCTGCCTGGAATGTGTTCGGAACTTAAAAAGCAACGACCATACAGTCACTTATTTCCGTCCATTCCCAATGCTGTCTGTGCCATTGAGACAAAAAAAAAAAAAAAAAAGAAAGAAAGAAAGAAAGAAAAGAGGCACACACCTCAGCCTTCATTCTTATTGGAACGAGATGACTCATGCTGACTCACTGCCACCACTTCCTCTCCCGACATTCTCTTCATTCTTGCGAGCTGGCTGGCGGTTCCCAGGGGCTGTGCAGCCCTTCCTGGAAGGACAGCCTTCCTGGCCCTGCCAGAGAGACCCGCGGCCTCGCGTGTGGCCCCAGGGGAAAGGCTTTATTTGGGACACTTGACAACAACTGAAAAATAACATCACGAATCTCATGTGCATTTGAATTTCAAACAGACGCTGAAATTTTGTAATATATCACAAAGCTCATGTGAAACTTCTGTTCTTCTCAAGGCATTACAGGGGAGGGAAAGGAATAGAGTAGTGTCTTACTCTGTAAGAAGTTTGGATTTGCTTTGCTCTGCTAACACTTATATCAGTCCATGTTTTCTTCTGCATATCCTCCTCTGGCACATAAATTATAGAATCTAAAAATCACGATCTCTTCAAAGCTGCTTCAACTGATGGTCGTTGGTGCCCATTCAAAGCCAATAGGAATTTCAACTTGGGATGCAGCGAAGAAGGAAGTTACTCAGTGCAAACATGTCCATTGGGATACGGCACAGCTGTGGGACAGCTCAGTATCAGTGCAGCTCGGTTAGGAAGCAGCACGGCTTGAGGCGGCCCTCAGGGGAGGTTGCTTTCTTTTGCTTGGTGTTCTATAGGGAAACAGTCTTCGGTGTTTGGTGGAAGGGAAAAGTGTGCTGTCTGATCCCGAGCACAGCTGACTTATGCAAAGCGAAGTCCCCGCTCTTGGTCCCCGATTAGTCTGTCCTAATGCAAACGAGGGTTTCAAAGTTCGATTGGTCCGAAAAGCTCCATTCTGATTGGTCAGAACAGAGCAGCTCTAACTGGCCAGTGAAGACACTGATTGGGATATGGCTGCACAGATCCAATTGGGTGGGGAAAGTCTCAGTCCTATTGGTTGAAATAGGATTCCAAGAGCTCTTTTATAAGAGCTGGGTCAGAAGCCAGGAGCATGGCGCAGGCAGGCAGCTCAGTGCAGGCTTCTCTCTGAAGTGTGCTTTGCATGAAAGGGCCTGTGTAGAAACGGCTGCTAGGCTGTTTTTGAATTGAGCCCAGTTAGTCACCAGTAGCCCCTTTTTGTAGGTATCTTTTTTCCTTGGGGTTGACAGCTATTTATTAGAGGGGTGTGTGCCCTGTTGCCAGGACTAAATGCCTACAAAATATTTTCTATCCATCTTTCAGACTTCTAGAATAGGTTGGATTTGAATATTAAGAGGTATAACAATCAAATTTTTAAACATTGTTGATGAATATTTACGTGCAAACAGAATAGCCACGGCCTCCCAGTTTTCTGTGGAAGGGTCCCAGATGGGGCAGCCTCCCACACTTCCTGCATTTTTAAATGATGAGAAGCGTCCTTGGATGCTCGGCAACCTCTGAGAAGCCGGAAAGGCAGCTGTGCTTGCATCAGGCCCACCAAGGTTTCGGGAGGAATGTTCACGCGGGCGAGCATCCCATTAGCCTCCTGACTGAGCGCCTGCTGCTGTGTGGGTCCCACCCTGACAGGGGCCGGAAGACCAGGCAACATGTGTGTGTGTGCGGTGGCCCCCCCCCCAGGGTGATCCTCCCTCTGGGGTGGTCCTCCCCCTAGGGTGGTGAGCAGACCCAGTTTCCACTTAGAGTGGGGTCCGCTGTCAGGAAAAATACTTGTTTATCATTCTATATCTCAGTTCTTATAATAGGAAAACCAGGGCATTTGCTGAAAGAATAAATACCTAGTGCTTCGAGTTCCCTGCGCCAGCTGTACGGTGTCAATCCAATGGCCAAATATTATTTCTTGCAGTTTGGGTTTTGTTTTTTTCCCAGTAGAATGGAAAACCTATTGGTTTTCTGGAATTTAGACATGTCCTTGTTGTGCAATTCATTGCAGTGTGTTTTCTTTAGGGAATGTGGGAGTGGGGATGGGCCGGCAGCCCCAGAGCCGCCCGGAAGACGTGTGCAGTGCTGCAAGAGGCGTGCGTGGTGCCAGGAGCCCACTCTGTGGGAAGTCAGCCTTTATTTATGAAGACTTGAATTATCAATGTATTAATCTCTGGAGGAACTGAAATAATATTAATTTAAAAACCCACTAGGAATGAAGTTTTTAAATTTGAAATAGCTGGGGAATGCAGGCTCCAAACGGCAGCCACACCCTCCTGCTGGAAGCACCCTGCCAGAGGTGTCGTCACTTCAACAGTGGTTACTTCCATGGAAACACTGTTACAACAAGTCTTCCGGAACATTCCAGGGCAAGGCCCAAGGCATGGAACTGGGCTTCCTCCCAATTTGGTGGCAATTTGAGCCACCACCATGGAAGGTCAGTGGAACCAAGTCCCCGATACAGCGTCATACTGAAATGCTGTGTCTGAATCCTGACTGACTGACCATCTACTCAGAGCTACTCTCTTTTGGGGCAGGAAGTGGGAGCGGGCATTAGTGTGAAATGGAGGAGGCTGGTCCTAATGTATTTACAGCCCCAGGACTTATCATGGAATATTCTAGAGTGCATTCACTTTAAGCTGGCTTATTCCTACATGTTCCACCAGAAAGGAAATAGTCATGGCCTTTTAAATATGGAAACACTTTATAAACATATGCAGACTCTTTTGCCAATGGAAAAAGCACTATAAAAATGTAGGTTTTGTTGAATTAAGAAAATAAACAAGTTTCACTCCTAAAGACAGTGCACAGTCTCACAGTCTGAAGACAGCACGCTGTAGTGTGTCATAGGCTCTTCTACACACAGGTGGGTCACGTGTAAGAGTACTGAGCCCTGGCCAGGTGGCTAAGGTGGTTGGGGCATCGTCCCGTACAAAAGATTGCAGGTTCCACCCCCGGTTGGGGCACTTAGCTAGGTTGTGGGTTCGAGCCCTGGTCGGGGTGCATGTACAGGAGGAACAGATTGATGTTTCTCTCTCACATGAATGTTTCTCTCTCTCCTCTTTCTTCTCTCTCTCTAAAATCAATAAACTCATCCTTGGGTGAGGACAAAAAAGTTGTTTACAGAGTATTTCATATGCGTCAGCCAGCCTCCTAAACATGAACAGCCTCCTAAACCTGTGATCCTCAAAATAGCCCTGTGAGGAAGGTGTGACATCACCCCACTTTCCAGCAAAGAAACAGAGGCACAGAGACAGCTGGGCCCGCCGAGGTTGCAGAGCCTGCACTGCATCGCCAGGTGCCTGGTTTCAGAGCCCACCTTCCAAACCACATTTCCAGATCCACCGAGAAACCACGAGGATCCTTACAAAGGACTTTGTAAAACCTTTGCGCACACATCCCCTTACTTCACAATGTGTCCTTCCAAATTCTTCAAGTGTGTGTAAGGTAGAGGTACTTCCTATTCATTTGAGAAATAAATGAAAATTCTAGCCTTAGAGTGACTTATCCCTTCAGATGGGATTTATTCCCATAAATTCAGTTAGAATCACCCATTGGCATGTTCCCCAGAGCACCAGGAGGCGGCACACGATGCCAGGGCTCCCTCCCCAGGGCTCCTCCTCCTCGGGACACAAGGGCACCCGTCAGAAAGCACACTTAACTTAACGGTTCCTCCCTCACTGGAGCCAACGGGTCTCCTCGCCACCCACCCTCCTGGGAGGAGAGGGGGTGCGTCCCTACGTGGCAGGTCCCGCCCCTCCCCTTCTCACTTCACTTCTTCCTAGGATTTTGTTCCTTATCTTTCCTTCCAGCATCCTTAACCTCCTCCTGTCTACAGGCCTAAGTCCAGGCCCAGGTTTTTCTGTCTGCAAACACCCAGCCGGGGCGCGGAGCAGACCTCGCGGGTCTCCATGCCTTCCACCCCTCCCCCCTCGCAGCAGCCAGGACGGTCGTTTGGACGCACTCTACCCCCACACCCAGGGAGAGTGAAGCAAGACAAGGAAATGCCACTCCTTTCCACTCTGACTGCTTCCAGGGTGGGCTCCCGAGCCTGTTTCAGCCAGGGCAAGGCCACTTCCTGCCACAGGGATGGGCTCAGGAGGCCTTTCCTCGGGGACGACAGGAAAGCATGCAGAGAGCTAAGGGGACTTATTCTTGCCTTCAAGCTTCAAAAGTCTAGGAAAGAAAGATGGACGGAAAGAAGGAAGGAAGGAAGGAAGGGAAAGAGGGAGAAAGGAAGGGAAAAAACGAGAGAGGGAGGGAGGGAGGGAGGGAATTTGGAAGACCGGGTGAAGTCAGGTAACAATATGTAGTTGTGCAGGTTGTAGGCTGCACGCCCCAGGGAGTAAATTCCCATAGACCATGGTGTGTCCGGGCTGGTCACAGTCCCAGGGGAGACCCCCTGGAGCCCACGTAAGGATCCCACAGGATGAGTGATACAGAGTTGGGGCGGGGAACAGAGGACGAAGAATGAGCCCCTACCACCTGGGAGATCGAGGCGGAGAAGCAGCGGCATCACCCAGGGCAGTTCTTGGACTCAGAGAACAAGGGGACACTTGCACCTGAAATGATGGGAAGTAAGAGCTTAACCGGCAGTGTTTTTTCTTCCTAAGTGGAACTTGAATTCAATGGTACACTTATAACTAAGGACATCTTAAATTAGTCAGAATACAATCTGTACAGCCACAAATTGGCTGAGTTCACCAGAGGAACGAGGGTTGACAAAGGAAGCAAGTACAAGCTCTGGGGCCCTACAGCTTCAGGGGGTCAAGGGTGAGGAAGAGCCAGCAAAGAAGGGGTGGTGGGGTCCTGGGGAGCAGGGGCCAGCAAGGTGGGAGGAGAGAGCCAGAAGAATGTAGCCCCTGGAAGGCAAGGGAAGAAGGTGCTTTCAAAGGATAGAATGATCACCTGTATAATCATCGCTGAGGGGTCACGTGACGGGGACTGGATTTGGCGAGGGGAGGTCCTTGTTGGAGAGGCTGTGAAGGTCTGAAGGGAGTCTGGACACAAAAAGCGGAGAGAGAAGCAAGACAGTGAGAAGAGACACTGCTTTCTAGAAATGGGACTATAGCTGGTGGGGCCTGTGGGGTCGAGAAATTTCCTTTTTTGCTCATCTGTGTACTTACTGATTGAAATGACTTAGTCTAGAGGGGAAAATTGGTGATGCAGGATAGAACCAGAAGCACTAGGTGAGCAAGGAGGAGGGGCCAGGCCCAGTGCTGCGGGGGAGGGCCTGGCCTCAGGAACAAAGAACCCACAGCCAGGACAGGACACTGACCCAGCCGGGACGGGCCAATCTATGCATGGTGTATGTGCTCCTATATATTTCATTATCCTTAATAAAAGAAAAGTAGCCTCAACTTTTAAAACTTAGTGACAAGTAGTACACAAATATAATATTCTTATGAAAAAACCTTAAAATATTACAGCTAAAACTAAAGCCCCCTTTGATGGGGAGGTGGCACTTTTCACCAAAGAAATGGGGACACATCAGGGAAGCGAGGACGGCAGGCTTTGGGGAAGTGGAGGAGAAGCATGTGTAGTAAGAAAGGGAGAGGAATCCAAGAGAGAAGCTTTGCCAGTGGCCAGGGTTGGAGGGGCGATCAAGCCCAGTTCCCGGGGGGAGGTTGGCGTGAGAACATCAGTGAGAAGGCGTGCGCCTCCCTCCGGGGCTGGACCCCAGGACTGAACTGACCCCTTGAGATGATCGCTTTCTGCACCCAGCTGGGAAGACCATCGGCACCGAGAGCTGGGCGCAGAGCTTCCCGGATCCGTGGGGCAGGCCTGGACGCCCACTCTGCTGCAGGCGCCTTCAACACAACACACACACACTCACGCCCTTGAAATCCATCCATGTTGCTGCGTGCATCCATGCGTGTTCCTTTGTGTTTCTGAGTGCTGTTCCACTGCATGGGTATACCACAGGCCGTTCACCCCTTCCCCTGTACAGGGACATTCGTGACAAACAAAGCTGCTGTGATCATTTGTGTGCAGGTTTTTGGACAGTTTTCATTTCTTCACGGTAAATACCCAGCAGTGGGACTGCTGGTCCATCTGGTGACTCCCTTCTTCCAGGGACCCATAGGGCGTCGTTCTGCTCAAGTGAGCCGCACATAATGCTGCGATCACCTTCCACCCTTGACCACTGCCTCTCTCCTCCCCTTTGCCTCCTGACTGTTAGCCAGGATTGCCAGCCCCAACTTCCCCTTGCTCTCTCGTTCAGACTCCATGCCCCAGCCGACCGTGGTCACCAGCGGCCATCCTGCTGAGCCCCTACAGGCCCTGCCAGCGTGTCTGCACTCCCACGCGCGGAGCTGGAGACCCAGCCTCTCCCAACTGCCTTCCATCTTCCACGCTTCTGCCCAGTGGTGTGGCAGTAAGTGTTTAACAAATGGCTCTCCAAACATAAATGAATAAAACAAACCGCAACTGGTGGTGCTTACTGATTTCTCCGATGTAAACTCCCCCTCGATTGCCAGTTCCAGCTCCCGGCATGATGTCACTTAAAGGGAGGTGGGAAGACGTGCACAAAATCAGCTCTCAAAACCGGACAAGCTGGCTCCAGCCCACATGGCCTCCATCGCCACCAGCCCCTGACAGTCCTTGTCCCTTGAGTTTCCTGCAGGAACCAAATGGTCACCTGTTTAGGATCTTCAAAGAGGCACCTATACCTGCACTTGAAAGGGTCAGATTAGATCGGTTGCCTGTAACTTCGGGTGGGCAAAGACCCCGCTGAGTGCCTGAGGAAAGCTACAGGCGGCTCTCCAAAAAGGCAGCTCAAGCTGCCAAACGGTCTTTTGTGTACAAAGACCATCTTTGCTAACTCGGGACCCCCTTAGGTGTCCAGGCTTGTTGGGTTGGAGCCCTCGGACCAGATGACCTCGAGGGACACTCCAGCTTGAATCTGTACCGTTTGCGCTGGCACACACCGCTGTGCAGGGTGACATCTGAGAAATTAGGGAAGAGGTGCAAAAGGATTCCAAATTCTCAAGTTTACAGCTGTTTGTCACGCAAATTAAAATATGAAAGAACCTCAGAATTGAAGATGCTGCGGCTGATGGCACAGGCAGGCAACCTTGCAGCCACCAGCTCGCTGAGCGCAGTGCTGAGGGCTCCTCCTGGAGCCGGGGGACCCCGGCCCCGGGGGCTGGGCTCCAACTCCTGGTCTCCATTGCAGGGAGCACCAGCAAAGTCCAGGCTGGCGTGGAAAGAACAGCACGGATGCCCATCTCTTGAAAGCATCGGCTCAAGTGAGTCACATTTTCATCCTCTGATTCATTTACTTGAGACAGCTGTCTTCTGCAGCACTGCCGGAGGACAGTGGAGCTGGGAGCTGTGTCTCAGCCCCACCAGGTCAACCCTGGCGCCTTTTACTCTCCAAAAGCACCGTTTTCAACTTCAACTGACATTTGTGCTGCTATGTGATCCCTGTCTCTGACAAATGGTAAAAAAGAGAAAAGCAAAACCAAGCACTTGATATGGCCATCTACAAGTTGTTCTAATTGAGATCATTTGTGCGCATAGATTACAATTTGGTGGATTCCTAGTTATTCAAACATTAATCTAAGTACTTCTGGGAAGGCATTTTGCAGATGTAAGTGAAGCCAAGCAAACTGACCGCAAGAGAAGAGAATAATACACAGGTGAGCCCTTTAAAAGCGGAAGATTTTCCTTTCCTGTGTGTGGAAGAGGGAGTCAGCGACTCAGAGCACACGGGGTCATGGGGTCAGAAAGGAGGGCAGGCTTCAGAAGCTGAGAGCCAGAAAAGACACGAGACCTCAGATTTACAGCCACAGGACCTGGACTCTGCCAATAACCCAGACGAACTTGGAGAGCATTTTCCCTCACGGCCACCAGAGGAGAGCCCAGCCCGGCGGAGCCCAGCCAGCCTCCTGGTTTCAACGTGTGAGACCTCAGTGAACGCCACCCAGGCTTCCGACCAACAGGACTGTGAGCTGATAAATGGTAGTTGTTTTAAGCCATTCCGTGAGTGGTGATTTGTTACACGGCATTAGAAAGCTAACTTTACCTATTTGCAAAATTGAGACAAGTAGTTCCAATCTCAGAGGGTTATATGAAAATTAAAAACAAATCTATATAGTGCCTAGAACAATAAGGACTATCTCTAAGCATGGGCTATTATTCATAAATGCCATTGACTTGGTAAAATGCCAGATATCTGTGGTTGGTTATTTGAAATTTGTGCCAACAATACAGTTTCTGACTCACAGGATATAGTCAAAAGTCTAGAATTGTAAATGAATGAATCACACTCTAAATATGCATCACTTAAAAAATGCAATTGCCTACGAATGAACTACATGGTTATAAAATATTACTTAACAAAGCAGACCATAATAAAGAAGATATCAGACTATATGGAGACAAATACATGTTTGGAACTCAATCATCCAATACATATTTAATGCATGTTTGCCAGGTGCCAAGCACTGGCGCGGGCCCTGGGGACACTGCAGGAAAAGGACACAGAAAGTCCCTGTTCTCGTGATGTTTACCTTCTGACGGGATGCGTTAGAAAATAAAGTGCCCAAGGAAAATGCAACCGAGTGAGATGACTTGTTCAAAAAATTAGCGTGGCTAAGGGAGAACAACTTGAGATTGAATGGACTTCCTGAATGGCGATTCCGGAGAGGTCCCCTTTAATCTGATAACTGAATGATGGTCAGGAGCCAGGCAGCGGCATGGTGGGGACAAGGAATCAGCTAATGCTGAGGCCCCTGAGGCAGAAAGGAGCCTGGAATGTGGCAGGGTCTGAAAGAGGGCCACGTGGTTGAGGCTTGGGGAACCTCAGGGAGAGGAGACCGATGCAGCTGGCGAGGGAGGCAAGGAAGGAACGCAGATTTTATGCCAAGCGCACTGAGTAGGCACTGGAGGCTTTAAGACAGGGCAGTGACATTGTCTGATCTGAATTTTCCAAGGCTAACCCTTACTGCTCAGCGGAGAGCACCTGTGTAGGGCCAAGTGGAGACAGGAAGTCCGGCGTGTCCTGTCGGGAACGGGACAACGGTGGCAGAGATAGACAGAGGGGGGCCTACTAGAGTAACGTTTTGGAGGTGAAGTTGATGAGTGGATTGTGCTTGGGGGCATAGCCCTTAGATCTTTGGTTTGAGCAACTGAGTGGGGCCGTTTACCGAGACAGGGAAACTGAGAGGGAACAGGTGTACTTTGGGGCAGGGTGAGATCATGGGTTCCGTGTCGACCGCCTTGATTTAGACACGGCTATCGGACATCCATGTGGAGAGGGTGAGTGGGCCAGAGTTCATGTGCTGGAGGTGGAATTAAAGATCTGGCCTGGATGAGAGAGGAAACGCGCCAAGAGGGGAAGGGCGCCCAGCACCCTTGGTCAGAGGGATTGGGGGAAACCACAGGAGTGGAACTGAGATGGAGAAGGGGTCACGGCCTGGGGTGAGGTGGGTGCTAATGGAGTGTGCATGATCTGAGCATGTATCCCACAGAACACGGTACCGTCCAGTCCTGGCAGACACGTTAAGGGTGTTCTGAGATTATTGTTTGAATCAGCTGTCTCTGGTTCAGTGTAGACGGACTTACTTTGGAAACTTTAACAAGAGAAACATTAAGCAAAATTATTATCAAGAGCCAGGGCAGTTTAATTATCCATTCTTGGCCACCAGGAAGACCTTATGAATGGTTTCTTTCCATTGTAAACAGCAGCCAAGGCATTCTTCACCATTTTTGCATGATTTAGCATAACAGGGAAGTTCTCAGGCTGGATAACTGGCAAAACAAAACCAAACAAAACCCTTTCATCTTAAATAATTCTTTGGTCTGATGCACCCTGCTGAGAGACAGGTAGAGCCTTCTCCTCTGAAAGTTCATCTTGACATGGAGCACAGTGATGTTCTTAATAGCAGTATTAGCTTCTAATTTTCACTTTATTTTATGTGAACACGAACACCCCAAGCCATCAGAGTTCCCCCCTCTTGAACAGCTCATCATAATTAAAACCTCTAACTGTACTGAAAAAAAAAAACAAAACAGCACACTTCTTGGTGGCCTCGGATGGGTTATTAAATGTAATCCAACAAGAACTTTAGACAAGGCATTAATCTCTAGTGGCTTTTAATGAAAACTTGTGAGTTAAATATCTTCTCTAGCAGGGACCACCCCCACCTGGGGCTTCAGAAGGAGCCACCCATGAGCGGTGTCACTCATAGGCATTGCCTGCCCCGCTGAGCGCCACTCACTGTAGGGTCTGCCTGTGTCTCCCCACCCCCTGCCTGCCGGCACCACTCCCTTCTCTGAACTGCTTCTTTCACTTCTGTGATGAGACAAAGCCACAGATCAGATTGGGCCACTCTCCAGCTTTCACATCTGCACAGTTTTGGGGGGGTCTGTGTTGGGTTTAAGGGTTTGTCCTTGAGTCAAACAGACCCAGATTGAAACCCAGCCTCCAACCGAGTGTCCTTGAGAAAGTGACCTTCCTGAGCCTTCAGTCCCTCATTTGTAAATTGAGAGTCTCCTCCCAGCATTTAGATGTGGATTAAATAACGATGAGGGTGGAGAGCTTAGAAGAGGCCTGGGCCCTTAGTTTGCACCCAGGAAGTGGCAGTCTTTGTAGTGGATAAGCTGTCCTCCGCCTAAGAGCACCCTTTCCTGGTGGGCCCTCCCCTTCCCCTTTATGTGGTCCTGGGGGTTCCGCCATCCCAGTGGCTTCCCGCCCTAAACCACCCATCACACAGTGGGTCCGTGCATCAGCTAAGATTCTGTCTGACTGCATGGTAACAACGGCTTATTAAGTTAGGACTTTGTTTCTCTCTCGTGAGAGAGCAGTGTGGCGTAGGTCACACAGACTGCTGTGGCAACCCCAAGTATCACTAGGAACTTGAGCCCCTGTCTTCTGACCTACCATCCTAGATCATGGCTTTCAACCTCAAAGTGACCGTGGTGGCTGTGGGAATACCAGCCAGCAAATCCATATTCTCTGGATTGCCAGTAGGAGGAAGCGAGGAAAGACAAAAAAGTGTAAGATGCCACCCACGCCCACCGTTATGGTGTGTTACTGAGAGTTCATAATAGTTCCATGTAAAACTAAGTCCCACAGCCTCTCCTAGCTGAAAGCCAGTTTTGGATGTAATCTTTTCACTGGACACATTGCCACCCAAAATATGACAAATTTTTGAATTAAGCCAGAAGGGAGAAGCGGTCCCAGTTGACAACGAGCAGTATCTGCCATGGGATGGGACCAGGCTGGGCCACCAATGTCCTTCCACAGGATCTGATCTATGACACTGGGAAAGAGAGGGCTCACATTCCCTATGGACCGTGAACTGGAGGGCACAGTCAGGCACACAGAGGGTACGTCAGCAAGGGACAGCACGCACCGGGGCGAGGTTGCCAACTGACATCCCTTCTGCCCTTCCTGCTTTCATATTTTACTGTGGTCCTTCACCCTGCACCTCCCAACTAGACTGAAATGTGAGCACAAATGTGTGTCCTTGGATGACTGAGTGGACAGCAAGTGCACTGATGCTTGGCAGGTGCAGGATGCATCCCAACAGCCGCCTTCGGAGCAAGGGCAGTAGATCTGGCCGCTGGATTGGCCTTCTCCCTCTGCCTCTATTGCCTCCTTAGTATAAGAGAGATTATAATAAGGATACTTCTCTCGAGGGATAACCCACAGTTTCTGGCACCTGGGAGGACCTCGGTCAGTGTCAGTCATTTATGTCATTGTTGTTGTCATCCATGCCATTGAGTGTGAGGCGCGCTGTTGCCCTTACATTGTAACTGCTTTTTCTCTACATTGTGTGTCGTCATTTTATTAGCAGAGGGTTTTTTCTTACTTGTGGTGTGTGAAATTATGTTCTCTTTTATAATCAATGATGTCTGAAAGTCGATGGGATTGCTATTATGTAGAAAGGACCAGAGAGAATTCAGAAATTCAGGGCCTTGCAAAGTCAAACAAGTCAATGGCTTATAGACCCCAAACAGAAAGAAATGGGGCTGGATGATCCAAGGCCTGACAGGGCCCAGAAAGAGATGCAGGGAAAGGCATGGCCTTCCCCACGTGGTTTCTGGGAAGGCTCACAGCACAGTCCAATCAGAGGAGAGAGAGAGGAGAGGGGCAAGAAAGACAGAAACAGAGCAGGTCTGAGACCAGCGTCTCAGCCGGAACTTTGGGCACGACCACAGCCTCATGGGTGTGGGACTGACGGCTGCCAATGGGCAGAAGTTGATTATGTTTCCGGTGAACCTGAGTTGTCCAAGAAACTGTGATCGAAAAATCATTTGATAACGTACAATGGAACATTATTCAGCCATAAAAAAGGAATCGAGTGTGATTTATGCTACAATGTGGATGAACCGTGAACATGTTACGCCAAGTGGAAGAGGCCAGATGCCAAGACCACACGTTTGAGCCCCTTCATGCGAGATGTCCGGAGTGGATGGGTCCGCAGAGAGAGAGCTGCGTCGTGGCTGCCGGGGGCTGGGTGTGTGTGGTGCCTGCTAAACGGCTATTTCTTAACATGTTCCTGAGGGGAAATCCACTTCTGATCGAGTACATGGTATTTTAACTTATTTCATATTGCTTTTGTATCGCTTTCATCTCATAGGCGATCCGTCCGTCGGTTACCTAACCGGCAGAGTCTGTTCTGCATCCACCTCGTTGACGGTGCGAGAAGGTGTATTCTTCGTCAGGACAGCGACTGCTGGTCAGAGCAGCAGGGGTTCTTTCACCAGCTGTTCTTCAAGCTGGAGGGAGTGGTATTAAGATCTTGAAAACATGTATGTTTTAACACAAAGTTTATGTTTTTATGATTATTAAAGTTACAGATACTGCCTGGGGATGATCTGGAAAATGCAGAAGAGTAGAGACCATTAACCCTACCTCTCAAAGCCAAGCACCCTTCATATATCAGTGTATATCCTCCCTCTCCCTCTCTCTCTCCCTCCCCCACCCTCTCTATGTACATCGCTGCATTCAAACTGTATACACCAGCTCGTGTCCTATTTTATTGCACTTCCATAAAACATAAGCATTTCCTCCATTTTTAAAACTCCCCAGGGCCCAGAGTGGAGGCCTGCGTCCACGGTCCTCAGTGGGCTCATCACACCAGTCTTCACTACACAGAGGCAAGTTCCCCCCAGCTGTGGGCTCCTAAGGAGGAACCAGAACGAAGACAGTCATGGGGGGAAGGGCATGACTAGCCTTGTTCAGCTGGCCACTCCCAGGGGCCAATATGCTGACTGCTAAGCAGCCCCATAATCCAGAATTTCTTTCCTGCACACGCAGTGGTTTGGAACTTGGGAGGCAGCCCCAGGCCGCAGCAGCCCCAGGGGGAAAATTATCCAGACGCAAAAGGAAGAAGGAAGTTATACCAGTGATTTCGTGTGAGACAGGGGACTATTCAGTCTAATTTCCAGGAGAGAAGAGAGTCATCCTAACTCACAGTCATGTCCCAGAGATGGGTGCCTGCAATGGCCGCCCTGCCCGTCACATGCAGCAGACACACCTGAGGGTGCAGGAGACTGAACTCCTCAGCATGTATCTTTGGGTTTAAAAGTAAACAAAAGTTCTTTTTGGTACAGTGCTCGCCTAAACAGCACAGTGGTACGCACTAAGGAGGCCAGAAACTGCCTGCTGGCATCCACGCTGCCGTGCAATTGCTCTCCGTGAGTTGGAGCTGAACTTACTGACTCCTCTAACCGAGAACATGGCGAGAGTGAAGGAACGGCACTTCTGAGATGAAGTTATGGAAAGACGGTAGCTTCTGCCTTGATTGCTCTCACACTAGCGTCCTCTTCATGAGGCAGCCCTGTTGGGAGGCCTCCATGAAGGGGACCAAGGCCTGCCAGCAGCCACATGTGTAGCTGGAGCAGACACCACCAGCCCCAGTGGAGTCATCAGATGAGATCACAGCCCTGGCCAACAGCTTCACTGTGGCTTCACGAGAGAACTTGAGCCAAAGATGTCCAGCTAAGCTGTACCCAGGCTCTCCACCCACGGAAACTGTGATAATCAGTGCCTATTGTTTTAAGCTTGTTTTAGAAAATGAATATATCCTCCAAGAAAGCAATAATAGGTTAATATTCAAGTTAATGTCTATTCTCAGAGTCTTCCACTGTGTGTCTTAGCCCACACCATCCTCACTGAAGTACTGACTCCTGGATAGTAGAACGCTTCGCATGGAGGTGGGCCAGGGCAGGTGCTCAATAGGTGAAGGAATGAATGACAGAAACTGTGCCTTGCTGAGATGCTCTGCAGCACCTTGGGCCTCAGTAAACATTGAACAAAGCACACGGGTAAAAACCGGGCGAAAATAAGCAAGTACATCAAATGAACCAACCGTGATAGAGCTTTAGTAATTTCACTTTGTTGGCACTTCTAGGCTCAGCTCTGTGACTTTCTCAAGGCAAATTCTTCCTGAGAGGACTTACTAAGATAGAAGAGTATGTATGAGCTTCCAACATTATCTTTGGGTCTAAAAGCAAACCAAAGCTTTATTTATTACTGTGCTCAACTAAATGACACAGTAACACGGTGTGCGCAGGCCAGAAGCTACAAGTCAAGTGAACAGACCGACGGCCAAAGCCAAAACTCACCAGCTTCCCTCATAATTTATGAGTTGATGCAAAAGTAAGAGCTGCTTTCAGAATCAGCTTCAAGGGTCGTGGAAATGATTGCAGTTGTCCGAGAGGCAACGAGGGATTGTCCCTTGCTGTCCACGAGACAAACAAGACTCTTTAGTCAGTCCACCCAGTTTTCCATTTCATTTTCCAAGACAGTAAAGTGCTGGCCTGAAGCAAACTATACAACCCACCATGTGTGTTAGTCTAGAGCAAGTCTATTTAAAAGCGTTGTGCCAACCTGTGGTTGTTGGCCGAATTCTACTTTTATATTAGAGGGGTCAGAGCAAAAGGATTTTGCAAAACAGAGCGAATCCATCGGCTGGGGAGGTGGCTGTGGTGGGGGACCGGGTGGGTGAGAGGAAGGGGAGAGGCTGGGAGGGCTGCTGCGTGAGGGCCCCACGCTGCACCTGGTCCTCCCCCTGCCTCCGGAGGGGCGAGAAGGACACACAAATGCAGGTCAGCATTGTAGCCTTTCCTTAGGGTGGGGACACAATCCCCTCAAAGGTTATTTACATAGCAAGGACGATTTTTCTTAATCTACTCTCTAAAGCCAGTTTTAAATTAAAAAAAAAAAATCTGTCTAGGCTTTTTGTATGATTTGCTTGAATGCATTGAGTGATGAATGGTTGCCCCTAGGGTACTGCAGGCGCTCAGAGGAAATTCTACACAGGAGGAGCCTGGGGACTTTTGCTGGTATTTTTTCTGGCAGCAGCTCTGTGCCCTCTGCGCCCTCTGGCCTGCATGCCCCACCCCCTCAGGATAGTTCCCTGTGGGTCTATAGAGCAGGGCTCCTCACCCCCAGAGAGAACAAGGCTCCCATTCTTGACACAGTACTGTCTCCTGTATTTCTTAGGAAGAATTTTATTACTGTAGCAACAGCCTAGAAACATAATTGGATTCTACTGCTGGCCTCAGAGGAGAAGGGAAGTTCACAACGTTACTTGAGGAAATAGTTAACATTGAGAAACAATCGCTTAAATGGGCCATCTGGTGGAAGACAATGCCCCAGGAGGCCGGGCTTGCTCTGGCCAATGTCTCTCTGCCTTACTAGTCCGTGAGGAAAGGCAATTCTTCAATCACACGACTGCCCGTCCTTGCCAATGAGCAGAGTCCGGTCGTGGTACATTTCCAGCCTCCTCACTCTGGACCCATCGGCAGCTAGGAACCGCCTGCCAGAAGGACTGTCCCTTTCCTCAAGTCTATTTGTCCGTTTACATGACGACTTCACCCCTCAGCCGGCAAAGGAAAACTTCCCACGCTCCCCAGGCACCGAAGTTCTTCCCCTGAAGAAGGCAAAGGCCTCCTTCGAAAGGCACTCATGGGTTCTCACGCTTCCCCAGGCCAAGGTGCTGTGCCTGGGAACACAGCCAGGCCCATAGCGAGAGGGAGGCGAGGAAAGCCTGTGAGAACCCACCAGAAAAAAATGTGGTTTAAAAAATATCACCCCCCACACACACATACACGGGCCAGAAAATAGCAAGTGTAGGTGGGCATGTGGAGAAATGAGAACCTCTGCGCACGGTCGGTGGGAACATAAAACGGTGCAGCCACCGTGGAAAACTGTATGGCAGTTCCTCACCACATTAAAAATAGAACTACTTTATGACCCAGCAATTCCCCTTCGGGGTATTTATCCACAAGGATTAAAGCATGACCCTCAAAGAGATATTTGCACCCCATGTTCACAGCAGCAGTCAATAGTCAGTAGTCAATAATCAATAGATAGAAGCAATTCGAGTGTCCACGACAGATGACTGGATAGACAAAATATGGTAAATACGTACTATGGAGTGTTGCTCAGCCTTCAAAAGAAAGAGAATCCCGACAGATCCTGCAACAACAAGGAAGAACCTTGAGGACACTACGCTGGGTGAAATGAGCCAGCCACAAAGGGACAAACAGGGGAGGCTCCACGTGAGTACCTAGAAAACTCAGGTCACAGAGACAAAAAGGAGATTGTGGTGCCAGGGCCTGGGGGACGGGCATGGGAATTAGTGTTTAATGGGGACAGAGTTCCGGTGGGGGAGGATGAAATCGTGCCGGAGACGGTTGCAGAACTGTGGGACTGCTTACTGCCACTGAACTGTACAACTCAAACACGGTTAATACGATATGTTTTATGTTATGTGCAATTTACCACAATTAAACTTTTAAATAAAAAAGATAAAAAGCAAAGTCAGGTCACATCAGGAGTCTTCAAAGAACAGGAGACCCTGAGCAGGCTCCACGGTTGGCCCCAAACTCCCAGCTGACCCCGCCTGGCAGGCCTGCTCTGGCGAAGGCGGTGCCGGGACATCTCGCTGCGCCCGGTGCCCGACGGAGGAGAACGTCCAGGTGTTTCCAACGTTGGTGTCTGAACAGTGTCCAGCCAGACCCTTCTAAAGCGCAAAACACCCAAATGCACTCAGCAGTGGGTTTCTAAACGTGTCAGCTCCATACATGAGTTGAAATTCAGAACTGCAGAGAAAAATGATACAAATACACGTCTCCTTGAAACTGCTCGGAAAGGTGGTGGTCTTTGACTTAGGACGAAGTTTCATCCCACTAATTTGAAATTGTCCAGTCCAAATTCTGTTGGAAAACTAGAGGATCATGAGTTTTAGGACACGTAGTTCAGCAGTAGCTTGATGCGCGAGGAAGCTGAACCCAGCTTGCCCTGGGGACCCCCGGCCAGTGGCGGAGCCGAGGCATCCCTCTGGCCGCATGCTGACCCCTGCCTGCCCATTCGCCGGGTTGTCCCAGCACTCGTGGGCGGGTCGTGATGCGGGAACCCGGACTCATCTCACGGTCGACATGAGGTCGGCGCGGCCCCAGAGCACCTCAGAGACTGACTCTTCCCGTGAATTCTCTCTTTCTCATGCAACCTCCAGTTTTCTGAGTTTTCTCTTTCTTGCTACCAAAAAGGCTCAGCAAACACACTGTCTGCCCCCACCTTTTCACAGCCTAAGCTGCCAGCACACGAGATGACTGCATGATGTTTACGGCTTCACAGAGCTGCACTGAACACAGAAGTAGCCGTTTTCCCACGACTGCAGCAGCTGACCGCGATGTCAATCCCGGGGAACAACACTTGGTGACGTTTCACTATTTCAGCGTTGCTCTCATTTGGGGAATGTGAATTAGTGTCTCTGTAGTTAAAAGCTGCCTTGCGAACATGGGGGTGGCAGCAGACCCAGCAGTTTTATGGTGACAGCTAAACCGGAGGAAGAAAGTACCTCCGGTGTGGCCCAGCTCCCTGTGGCAGGCACCAACCCTGCCCGCCATCATCGGCCCGTGGCGGCCCCGAGCTGATCACCCCGCCTGGCCTCCTTCACAGGGTGAATGCACACATCAGGGCAATGGTTATTTATTCTTGCCTAGAACAGATGGGATACCACGGGGGCAGGGAAGAGGGGCCGTGAGTCACAGAGAACCCACTGCAGTCTCGAAGCCGTGGGGGGCCTGACAGGCAAGGCCGCGCCAGGTGCAGCAGGTCCTGACTGGGCCCAGAGAGGAGGGGACTCCAGCCCCCGTCCAAGACCCCCGTCCTGGGCAACGTTTCAATGTCCAAACCCAGAGGCAGGAGACACAGCACCCTCCCAGGCCATTTAACTTCTCTAAGAGTTGGGGTTCCTCCAGGAGGAAATATGGGGAAGACACAGAGTACCTGGTGACTATAAAAGATATAATTGGGTATTTGATTTTTGAATCTGGGTATAAGTTGAATAGTATAAAATAATGTGTCTAAGGCTACAAATATATTGAATGTGCATTGTAAGTTCAATTCAAAAATGTTTTAAGTGCTTGGAAAGGTTTTGCTTGTTAAGGAGTACTAAGAAGAAAATAAAATACGTTAGGTATGTATAGGCAACTTAAAATATTTAGGGGGTATAATTACAGGTTATACAACTAGATTAGTAAGTAAAATAACCATATTTATAAGTTGAACTCTAAATCTTAAGGAAACTAGGCTTTGAAGGTTTACTAATTCTAACATTTCTTTTTCAACTGCAGTGTGTCATACCTGGCCTCCTGGCCTTCTCCGTGCACACTTGCCGCCCTCCCGGATCCCAGTGGTGAGAGGTTTTGTTTAAATAAATGGGGGAAGGAAGGGCAAGTGAAAATAAAAAATGAACGAGTGGGAGTGAAGAACGCATTCTAGGCAGGGCATCGGGAGTGAAAGAGACGAGTCCAGGCAGAAGGCCGGCCCCCAGCCCCTAACGGGAAGGCCGCTCCCGAAGCAGCGGAGACTGGGGCTGGGTTTGTTTACTGGGTTGCTTGCAGTGTCACAAGACTTGGTACATCTGTGCTTTAGGGGAAAAACAAAACTATTTTCAGGTTCCACTGAAGTTATGAAATCTAGGGGAGATTAAACAGTGCAAAGCTGACGTCAGTTCACAGGGCTCAGAGACTCCTCTGCCCCCCAGAGAATCAGGCTCGAGGAAGACCCGAGGGTCGGCACACAGGGGAGGCCCGATGGAGACCCGCCCGCGCCCACAGCCCAGTCTCCCGCCACAGGCCACAGAGCTGCTGCTGTGCAGCTCACATATTTCTCCCTTGCTTTAAAAATTAAAACTAATACCAGTGTGATGAAAATAGCACAGGAAGTTCCTGGGATCTCGTTCCTCCTCCCACATCTGCTTAAATGCAAGTAAGTTTCCTAGGACCTCAATCCACTCTCCATAAATAAAGATACCGCCAGTCACTCAGACTTCCACAGAGGAAGCATTAGACATCTTACAGGAATGTGCTTGGTTAACACTCACACGTAAGATGTGGTAGAGAAAGCATTTGTCAACCAAAATGCAGTACCCTCTTCACATGATGGAGCTGTGAAAGCAGCGCGCCCAGCCCCACGCAGCCTGGGTCAGTGCTTCTCAATGGGAGGTGGCAGGAAGGGACGTGGGTCCCATCCAGGCCAAGGGTTCTGAGAAGCAGGGGTGACCCTGCACCCCTTCTGCTGGGGTCCGGAATCGTGGAGGAGAGTGAGATGGGGAGCCAGGGTCCCGCATCACTGGAGAGGACAGAGCCCAACACCCGGAGTGAGCGCTCAGCCACTGGTTTATCTGCACGGCGGCTGGAGTTCCTCCGTATGGTGTCTGTGTGTCTCCTCTGCGTGGCGCGGCTCTGTTTTAATGAGCTCTGCCCTATCCGCGCAGGCTTTTATTCCCTTAGCTGCACTTGCATCACTGGAGGGTTCCCCAACATACAAATGTCTGGGGACAGGGCAGCCCCGTCCCATGCAATTAAAATATTATTCTGCTTAAACAAAAACCGATTTCCACAGGGAATACACTGCGCACACCGTGAACGTGTGTGCTGATCTGCACAGATGACAGGGAGGCCGGGAAGGCCCACCCCTCATCCTTACCCCAAACCGCTGGGGCGGTGGCTGAGCTCCTCCGACCCGCGCCCCCGAAACACGCAGGGGCCCTGCCAGGCTTTCCTTCCAGGGCCTGGGGCACAGACGCACTTCTGTGGGCAAGTTGTTGTTAAAAACAGCCAAGTACGGAGTTGAGCTGCCATGAGTCACTTCTTGTTGGTCAACGGGGTTGGTCCACAGAGGTTCCCAGGCCTCTCCTTCCACACTGTTTGGGCAGGAGGTGCCTGCCTGGCCGCGGGGCACTTGCAGCAGGTCAGAGTGGCGCCTCAGCCCTCTGCAGCCAGAGGTGGCGCTGGCATGGCTGGTGGGAGGGAGGAGGGGAGCGGAAGGGACAGCCCAAGAAGATTGATGCGAAGGTGACAAACATCAGATTTTTAAAAATCTCAAGGGAGTCAGCTGGGACTAGTGGGATAAATCTAGGAAGGGAAATGGGTCTTAAAAACAGGCCTCTCAATCTATGTTAATCATTCTGTGTAAGAAGTCAATGTGGCACAATAGGAATTTCAAATATTTTTAATCTAATTTTTGGGGGGGTATGCTTATTTTTTATCAAACAAAAAAGTGGGTGCAAGTGTGGGCAACTACCGGGATTGAGGGCAGGCGGGTAGCTCGGTTCCAAACGCTCGGCTGAAGTGCCCTGTTGGTCCTGCTGCCAAACTGGTGGGCTCACCCCACAGGCAGGCTTCCCGTGTTCCTCCGCCTGCAGAGTCCGTTCTGTCTGTGGTTCCACCTTCTCCAGACAAGAGCGTGGAGGAGGAGGTGGCAGAGAGCACATCTGGGCAAGGAACCGCTGCTGCAGCCAGCACGCCAGGCAAGCATGAGAAAGCCAAGCCAGCCTTAAATTCCCAGGCCCTGGCTGACCATGCTCAGTGCACAATCACAAAGCAAGGGCCTGGAGACACAGAAATGTGCTCTAAAGACAGAAGGGGAGAGTGTCACTGGCAGTCGACACTCCTGGCCTGAAATAGCATTTCTGGGTTTCTTGAACCCCAGGGGCATTCAGACCCCTGGACGATCTCTGTGAAATGCAGACTCTGACCCTGCAGGTTCCGGGGGAAGCCCAGAGTCTGCATTTCTTACCTGCTCCCTAGGGTGTCACTGCTGGTGGTCCCGGGACTGCACTTCAGGTAAGAAGGGTCCAGAGCAATTCAGGAACGGAACGAGCTGCAGACGAGAGGCACGGTGTCTGATCTGAGACTTAGGTCTGCAGAGAAACCATGGGATTGCCGAGCTCTGCTCAGGACCCTGAGGCTGTCAAGGTTTAAGCACACCATGCACGTTACTCAAAGCCCATGCTACAGATTTTTATTCATACCGGACATCACATGGGTAATACATTCAATCTGGAAGTTTGAACATTTATTCTTGAAGTTTCTGTTTGAGTCTCAGTTACAGGAGTAACTTTTAAAAGCAAATGTATGAAACACAGTCTGATGTCCAGGCACAGGAGCCAGCCAAGTCCTCTCTCACCACGACCTCAGCAGGTGGGTGTGGGGTTTTTAAGTAATACTAATATGCTAGACAGCACTCAAGTGCTCAAAGCTGGAGACCCCAGAATGAGTGTGATTATTTCATTCCTCGTAAACCTGACAGCTGTTGACAGCCAGCAACCGGGAAATGCAGCAGAGACTACGGAGGAGCAGATTCAAGGACACTGAGTTCCAGGCAGGCCCCAAGGCTCCTTTCTCTAATCCCGCAGGAGGCAGCTGCCACCTTGAGTCACCTCCGAACTGCAGGGACGTGCCGTTCTCATTGTTCTTCACCCTCCAGCTGTATCATAGGCTCTTTAAACTGAAAAGACTTCCAAAGAAAGCATGATTTATAAGTAAGATAAGTTAACCGTGCTGTTTCTTTGAATGTCTGCTTTTCTTTTAATTTAAATTATGTGTGATTTTTCTATCACACTGCCCCCCATATTCTGAATAGAACAGAGCACAGCATGTGGCCAAATGGGATGGAGCAGGCACAACACACGCCGAGCTGGGGAACTGCTGGGCCTGGTCAAGGAGCAGCGGCGTGGCCTGCCCCCAGGAAGTGCAGCACAGCGCCTTGTTACCCCAAGGTGGGCTCAGATTTCCCAGTGACCAGCTAGCTCCCTGACCTTGGGCTGGCCCCTGAGCCTTGCTCCGCATCATATCTGCTTCTTTGGGTCACTGTCACAATGGAACGCCATAGCATGCATGAAGGGCAGTGCCATGACAAGCCCTGGACATGGCAGTGGATGCTGCTGCTACCCATGAACTTCTCTGCCCTCGAAGAGTTTCACCTGCTTGCAAACGGACATTCTCCTCTGAAGCCTGTCTGCCCAATAAAAAGGAAGGTCCCTCCCCCGGCTCTTCCTGCCGCTCATGTCCTTCTTTGTCACCCAGGTGGGAGAAATTCATTTCTGTCCCTGATGTCACCTCAGTGACATTACTTTACCCGTCTTTTTTCTTTTTTAGCACTTTCTGTGTCCTCATTAAGAATTCTTTGTCTTTGCGGAGATCGTGAAGATATTCTCTTATTTTTTTCTAAAAGGCAACTTGTTTTACCTTTCATATTTCAATTAGCCATTCGTTGTAGACTGATTTTTAGCAGCATTAAACATGAATATTAATTTGATGTTTAGATATAGTTGGAATACATAACAGAAACAGAGGCATGGACACGTGGAACAGCCTGGCAGCTGTCAGAGTGGAGCGGGCTGAGCCTGGAAGCAAAGGGATTAAGCAAACTGGGAAGGGGTGGGGGTTGGGGGAGGTGGGCAAAGGGAGGAAACGGGACGGAAAGAGGCTGCTGGGGCGGAGGGCACGCGGTGCAGGGTGCAGAAGATGTTTTATTGAGTCGTACACTCGAGACCTGTATGGTTTTGGGAACCAGCGTCACCCCAATAAATCCAGTTAAAAAAGTATAATTGGAATATTAATTTGGTAGTGTTTGTCATTTTTTAAAAAATAGAAATCAGAAACTTAAGAAGTACTAATTTTCTGGGTAGAAAAGAAATTATAAACCCTAAAAGTATAATATTGTTCTATTTTAACTTTAAGATAGTCAAAATCAGAAAACAATGGCGCCATTTCGTGAGGCCGAAGAAAAGTCATTTTGCCATAATTACTTACTGAAAGAGAGAAGCTCGTGTGAGGTGAATGGGTTGTGGTGACTACTGAAGACACATCCATCTGCTCATTCAAGAACATTTCATTACATATACTATAAATATGAATTTGTAATAAATTTATAACATATTCATATAATAGATTCATACTTGTTAGCTCTGTTATAATCATTATAGTTTTGTACATGTTTATATACTTATTACATTAAACACACTTACACTGATATGCCTGTGAAGACACCAGACTGGCTTGGGTGACGCTGGGGAAAACCTAAAAAGAACTCTGCCGAACCACCACGGGAAGGCGCTGAGGGCGTGTTAAATGGTGGCACGCAGGGGCAATGTGTCCGCTCTCTGCCTGCAAGCATTGCCGCTGTGTCAAAGCACCGTCTTGTAGGCGGTAGATGTGACTCCATCACTGCACCAGAAGAGAAGCGCGGCCTTTGTCCAGCACGAAGACCCCGCGTTTGCAGCGCAGCCACGACATCGCCGTGTGGCCTCCGAGTCTGAGCCGGAGCATCGCGGGACGTCGCAGAGACTGGTGTAGGCAGATGTGGCAAAGCAGGTCCTCCCGCCGGGAACTACCTTCAGATGCTGGTTTTGTAGGGAGCCTAGCCGCTAAGTAGGAGAGGCAGCTTATTTATCCTTCCTTTGAATATGAAGAGAAATGAAATTGTGGAGTAACTTGATAGCCTTGAGTAAAAAGCAAAATCATATGGTGTCCAATTTATAGCACCACAAATCACTTTTTATTCCAAGCTGTAAATGCTGTCATCGGTGATCCTGGAAGGTCCGTGTGAAAACAAAGACGTCCGCAGCCTGAGGGCGGGCTCAGGCCGAGGTTTCCGTGTGGTGCAGGTGTGGGCACCGCCAGACGCAAGCACGGCCGCCCCGAGCGCTGAGTCGGCTGAACCCAGACCCTGGCCGCCTGAAGGAGACAGGGCTGTCAGGGGATTTGGAAGCTTCTTCAAGCTTGTCTTCATTGCTGCCTAGGTCAAAGGCTGGTGGTGTATCCACATATGCACACAGCCTGTGTGGACGTTCGAGGGGACCCATGTTTACCCCCAAATCACTTTAACCAAAACTCCTGGGTAAGAATCATGACCCAAAATACTGTTTCGCACACTGGTCTTGAATATGATGAGTTTTGAACTGGAAAACTTTTTCCAGAGCCAGAATTACTAATGACTGTCTCAAGTCCACGGAAATGGCAGCATGGACCAGGTAGGCTGTGTGCCTCTGGCAAGAGTCACCCCCACGTGGGGACCAGAAGCTTGCTTAGCTCCACCATCCACGCCCCATCCTGCAAACACCTGCTCAGCACCTGGATTCTAAGCTGCTCTTCCTCATAATAACATATATGATCTGCTTCTTTTAACAAATTCCTACGTTAGGAATAATAAACTGAGACCTGTGCTCAAGGGCAGGTGCGCATGCTGTACACAGCTGTCATGACTGGCCGCACTGGGTGGCCAGCCATCGCGAGGAAGCAGGGTGATTGGTCCGTGGCCCCTTTTACATAGCATTTCGGATCCAGGCTCTTTGCTGCTTTCTAGCGGGTGTGTCCTGGTCCACCAGCAAACATGAGAGGTGTCAGCTCCCAACCGGACAGAGGAGCGCTTGCCCTTGGCTGGTTTCTTGATGACATGAAGTACCGGATGGAGTGGAATCGGGCAACCCCCCTTGCTCTTTGCCTCGGTGTCAGTGGGAAGATGCGCCCTACCCACAAGCCTTCCATAACCCGCAGGGTCTCAGCATCCTCTGTCTTCTGTGAGGGGTCCTAAACAGTAGAAAATGCCCCAGCGGAAATTCTAGGCGTGTTAAAATTTAAAAATTGTGCTAGTGAACTCAGCACCCATTTCCTTTCTGTCTAGCACAAGAAAGATGTGCAGTTCCAAACTCCGTCCTAAGCTCTGATCAGAGGTGGTATAAACAGTGCACGGCAAGGAGTGTGGGGACTGCCACATGACTGACATGCTGCCAAAAGGCTTCAGCCGTGATGGAGAATTGGGTTTGATTCTTTCGGTGGGGAAGGGCAATGGAACCTTAGCAATAAGAGGACCCTCGCAACGCCAGACGTCCCGCACAGCGCCTGTGCGGAGGAAGCGCACTAGTTCCTGAGTGCCGAAGCACGTTAAGGACAGAGGGCGCTTTTCCCCGCCACTTGGCCTCTCATGGCTAGGCTACCTGGAGGCTGAGCGGCCAGCTCGCTGCCTTGTTCCTCTCTCCAAGCCCTTTGCTAAGTCTCAACCCATCTCAACATGGAGAGTGAAGGGGGACATGTCAGCCAACCATTTCCTAAACGTGGATCGTCTGACATTTAATTGTGGTTGCATTGATCTTATCGCTCCTGGAAAAATCTTGCCCTTCCTGCACGGCAGTTGAAAATACTAGGTTGTTTCAATTGCCATCGAAAACACAACCCGTGGTACGTCAGACACAAAGGAAATAAAAATTGCTGACACTCTGCTTTGCAAGGACAAATAAATTTGCCCCAGAAATGGCATGTTTGCCACCAATCTCATTAAAAGTACCGTGAGATTATCCGGAAAAATTAATACAAGCTGTTGGTTATCAGCTACGTCATTTCAGCTCTTAAAAGCAAGCCCTGCTTGTCAGTTTGCTGCTGGGGGCAAGGACAGGCGTTAACAAAGAAAGTCACATTCAATTAGAAACCGTCACCAGGGCTGGTATTTGTGGTTACCGTGCACGGATCAGCTTGAAGAACAACCACACCACTACTTATGGGTTTGAACCTGAAGCAAGGGCACTTTTGATAGCAAAGGGATCAAGTCCTCTCTCCAATGTGCCAATAAGAAGAGCTATTTGCCTGGAAAGTTTGGAAACTGAGGCTTCATGTTACTGAGAATGCTCAGGATAGAGTACTGAATAATTATTTTAAAAGTGCCTTGGAAACACTCACTTACCAACATGGGGTGGTGGCATCTACAAGCGCCAGGGCCAGCGATGCCTCCTGCTGTCCGCATGCTCACAGCCTCTCCCAGGTGACAACACCTGCCGCGCTGATGGCCCACACGTGCCTTCTGCAACCTCCATCTGACAATTGCTCATAGAGAGGTAGGTACATGCCCAGCACCACTCGAGGTCCTAGGAATAAGTAGTGAGCAAGAACATCAAGCAAGAACAATCGTGTTCAGTCACATTTCATTGGTAAACAAGTTTGATTTGGTTTCCGAACGTCACAGACTGATCACTTGGCCGGTGAAGTATGTTCATCCAACACTTCTCGAGAGGAGCCCATTTTCCATCTGTCCTCCACGAGCACAGTAGCTGTTGTAGGTGCTCATTTGCTCCCCTTAGACCAGTACCGACTCCGACCCACAGAGCAGACCGCAGGGGAAGGCCACGACCCATGGCAGGGCCTGTGCCCCCGCCGCTCCGCCTGGAGATCTCCTCCTCCAGTAATCTCAGAACATCATTTCCTAGCTCCCTTCAGGTTTTACTCAAAAGTCACTTTATTCTGAGTGATCTTTCAACGTTGCCTATCCTCTGTTTAATGTATACAGCTGAAGCTTCCTATCATAAGCATAGAACATTTTCATTCTGTTTCCTGCTCATTTTTATAAAATACTCGAAGCAAAATGCAATAGCACTAATGTGGCTTGGAGGACACCATCGAAACTGGGCTTCGATGACCTGGGGGCAGCAGGGTCATGAAGGTTTGTCAAGCAGTTTACGGAGGGTGGATTTCGTGCCTAATGCAAGACCCAGTATATTAATAACCAAGGTTGCTCAAGGGTGCTTATTTTAAAAGGTACACATTTTTAAAGGAATATATAAAAGTCCAGGAGGGCCTGCATCTATTTAGCATTGGTTGATGTGTCATAACTAGAACTGTGTCCCTGGGGGGAGAGGAGATGTAATTTGTCACATTGCACCACCGTAGCACCTTGCACACGACTCTGCCGTAGTAAATGTCCAAAGCAGAAGTGCTGTTGAAGTGACTTGACCGTGGACTTTGCTTCTTTGTCCTTCCTGGGCTATGAATTCCAGGCCCCACAGCCAGGACAATGTCCTCAATCCCGTAGCAGTCCTTGCCCTGCACTGAGAGGCAATGGGAAGGTCCCAGGCCTGGGGAGGGACAGCCAGGAGCCAGTCACCTGACCAGCCAGAGGTGTGCATCTGAAAAGACCTGGAGACAAATTCAGCTCCAGCTTCCTGTGCCTCCAACCAGCCTTTCCCACCCAGTCCTGGAGCCTGGCTGCCCGCCGGTCTCTCTCACCGTACTGTTTGGTTTGGGCTGTGGCCTCCAGCCTGGCTCTGACTCATGCATCCAAGAGGAACCCAAGCTCCTTCCCCTGAAAATGTGTCTGTGGGTGGCAGGTAACCAGGCTGACAGAGGTGTCACTCCCCAAGTCGAGGCTCTGTCATGCCAGCAGGTTACAGGGTGAAGGGGCTCCAGGCTGCTCCTTTTTTATCTAAGCTGGTCTCTGGGGCTCCTGTGGCAGGAACAGGTCCTCAGTGCTCAGCTCTGCCAGCGTCGTCCCTTCCCTCTGAGCTCTTGAGGTGTCACTCTATCAGTGACATAGGAACCAGGAGGGCCAACCAGTGACACTTCCAAGCAGTCACATCCACTTTCTCACAATGGTCCAAAAGAAGCAAGAATACCTTTCTTGGGCTGAGAGGACTTAGAGATGATTCAATAGCACAGTCTTCCGATCCTGGCTCTGGTGTGGCCTCAGGAGCCCATGCCTCCCACCAGAGACAGTGCCGTCAGGGCCATAGCCACTGGAAACAGCTCTGTTTGTACCCGAGAGGATCTACTCGGGTGGCCTCCATGGGCCCCAAGGTTCTAGAAGCCCTTGGGGGTCTTTTGTGGACATGCACTGGAACGAGTTTGTCAAAGCCCCACCTGCAGAGGGAGAAGGAACTTATCTGGCTCCTCTGACTCAAAGGTAAGGCTCTGGAAAGCAGGCAGACTCCCAGGGCGTGGGGTGCCAACCCTGTGGCTTTCGGGCAGAGCAGGCACAGAGCCTGCCTGTTTCAGAGTGTCCTTCAAACAAAAGCCATTACAACAAATGTGATCACTTTGGACAGAGATCCAGCACATTGTCGCTGCCGTGGACACGTGTGAGGGGCTGGTGGACACAGTGCAGAGTGGACGCTGGAGTGGCTTCTAAGGGGTGAGCTAGACAATTCCTGCCAAATTGGAGTGAGAGACCTAGAGGCATCCATTTGAAAGACAGACATTCACAGCTAGGACAGTGGAGAACATCTGTTCTTGCTCATTCCAGAGAAAGCACGGCCCTGAGAGGGGACAGGCTGGCCTGAGCAGCTCTCCCCTGGGGACACGGGAGCGAGGGTGGAACCGCTGTCAGGCGGGAGCTGTCGGCTCTGGCGCTATTCGGAAAGCGGCTTTCTGTCCCTGCACTTGGCGCGGCATTCTCCGACGAGGGTTTAAACCTCACCCTGGCTTAAAGCCTGAAGAAGCCGGGTGATGAATATCCACAGTAGGGAAACTAACCACTAGCCCTCGACTTGCCCTTCCCTCCCAGGTCTCTGCCTGGAGCTGGACTGACCCTGACGGAGGCGGAGGGCCTCAGCCGAACCCCACAGGTGAGCCTGTGTTTTCTCAGCATACCCATTTTAGGCTGGTGTGGTAGTAAACTTTTCTGCCGGTAAGTAGAAAACACAATTTTTGTAAAAACTGAGAAACAACTTGCAGGCGAGAGCAGATATTTCAGAAATGAGTCAGAATCATGTTTTGCTAGAAGAATGCTAATGAAACGCGGAGTATATATTCATGAAACTAGTAACACGCCCTCGGAAAGAAAATGACTCTTATTAGATATCTGAACTTGAGCAAAACATTCGTGTCATTGACTAAAACATGATGGACTGGCTCTTGCTCTAGAAGCAAACTGAGCTTCAACGTAACAACCGAGGGAAGAAGGTCTTTGGGTGACACCGAGAGCCCATATCTTTCTGATCATCTGAAACAGTCCATTCACCACTGAAATTCACTGTAAACCCTGGGGAAGAAGCTTCTCAGAAGTCTCTGACCCAGTAAGCAGAGCCAACGCCCCTTCCACACCACGACCTCACACCTGGGAGCCACAGAGACGCCGCATGGAGGTGCCCGTGACCCCTGGGGGAGGAAGGGCGCGCTGCCATCCTAGGCCTATGAAGTGTCAAACTGGTTAGTAAGCTTGAGCATGGCAACAACGGACTTCCTAATCTCCGCCTGTCACAAATTAATTGAATGGTCACTTATGCGCAACGCGGATCAGCTGCCTCGGGCATTTCCGTAGACAGCTCTCCCTGACCAGGGAGCTGTCCGCTGCTGTGATGTGGGTGTCAGCTGCGGCCCCGTTCTGGAAGCCTCCGCGCTCGCTTTCAAAGACGTGGTGTGGCAGGCACCTGCCCTCCAAGCTGCTGCTCAGACCATGGCTCTGCTCCCAGTCCCACCTGCGCTGCTCTTGAGGGTTTTCTGCGGCCGTCAGTGGGGATGGAGGGTCAGACGGACAGAAACCTAGACAGAGGGCTAGTGTGTTCACAAACGCACGCCCAGGACTCTGGGTCAGAGGGCGGATATGACTCCTTCCAGACTCCAGAGGCATGAGGCTGAGCGGTTCAGCCCACACGGACAGCAAGGCATCGAAAGCCGAGGGTACAGGAGGGGTGTGAATGCTGGGGGATTCTTTCTTAAACCTTATGAATTGATTTCATTTTCCTTAAAACCATAATTATTGTGATTGTGTTTAAGAAAAAGAAGAGTTCCTATGTTTTAGAGATACACACTGAAATATTTACAGATAAAATGATACAGTGTTTGGCATTTGCTTTTTAAAACTTCAGACAGAGGCAAAGGCGGGGCTGCTAACAAAATAGAGCTGACTGCAAGTCAGTCACTGCCGAAGCCGGGCGAGGGGTGCACGGGGCTCCGTGACAGCAGTCCCTCTACTTCTGTATACGTCTGAGATTTTCCTACGATACAAGTTAAAAATTAAATGTTGTAAAAGATAATGAAGGTCTTCTTCTATCTTATCAGACAGCTATCTAGTTTGAGACTCAGCTTCCTTTAACTCTTTAAATTTGTTGGCAGATATCTAAATTAGGAGGTTTTTGCCTTGCAAAAAAGAAACCACAGTTCACAGCTTGCTGTCCTCCTCTCCTCTTCCTTCCCCTCCCCTCCCCTCCCCTCCTGTTCCTTCCCCTCCCGTTCCCTCTCCTTCCCCTTCCCCTTCCCCACCCCCTCCTCTCCCCTCCTCTGCTCTCCTCTCCTCCCTTCCCCCCTCCTCTCAGCTCTGTGTCCCCCCAGGATTTCGGAGGTGGGCACAGGGCACAGTGTCTCCCATTCGGCAGAGGTTGCCCTCGCCACCCAAACCGCCGTTCAGCGAGCCCCTGAGGACTCACCGCCACGTGAAGCAGCAGGTTGCCACCTGCAAACGCCCCCTTAAAGAAACCATCACAAAGCTTGACTACTGACAATCTACAAGATATTTTCAAATTCTTGAAGGAGAAAACAGAACACGGTGCTTCTGAGAGACACAGGAAGAACTCTCCTGTTTCTGCCACCGCCTGCACTGGCCATCCCTCCCTCCCTGAGGGCAGGACGGGTGGGGTCTGGGCACAGCAGGGGCCCTGAGTGTCAGAGAAACTGAACTGAACTCCTGCCAGTTACACCCGCTGGCTGGGCTCTCCGTGGCACCTTCATACGCCCACTGAATCCTTCCCACTGTCAAAGGCAGGTCCCTAAACAAAGGGACATGGATGAAGAGAATCTACTAACTAAATTAAGAAAACACTTAAATCTATTAACTGAATTAAGAAAACTAAAAAACAGACTATCCCTGAAGGATCAGATTCTCTAGAAAGAAGAGGAAGGGGTCTGCCTGGGAAAAGGATGGTGTCCCTTTAAAATATTTGTTCCAGTTTCAATGGCCTTGTGGGTAGACAAGATGCTTTGCCAGAAGTCAGAGGACGTCTGCTGGGGGAGTGTAAGGGGCAGGGGTGGGGAATGGTGGCTTCAGGCAACGATGAGGGAGGCAAATGTAATGACCAGCTGACATGAAAATGACCTTGGCCATCCATGCCAGGGACCCCACCTGTTGAGCGCTGCGCTCGGCTGCTCTGTTCTGAAAATACTGTGAATTGAACTCCACTCTGTGAAAAGAGTTGTATCTTGAATTCCTGAATGGATTTTTGTTTAAAGAAAGTCTGTTGCTACTTATCTTAGACAACTTCCGGGGTTAATTGTGTGACCTCAGGCAACTTACCCAACTTCTCCACACACCGGGGTCCCCACGTGGGTATGTAACACAGGAGTGACTACGGTGCATCCTTCATCAGGTGGTTGTAAGGATCAAGTGATTAACACATTTGAAGGACTGAGACCAGCCTGGGATCTAGTCCGTGCTCAAGAAAGCAAGACCACATTGTCATGGGCTCTCAAATAGGAAGAACATTGACCAAGTTCTATGTGCTCACCCCCAAGAGTACAGGTGAAACCTCACAAGCACGCATAGGGTATGACGGGTGGACACTACATAATGGTCCAACTGCAACAGTTCCAGCACGTCTCCCGGGCGCATCCCAGAGTACACGCGAGCACACGCGGGGGTACACGCGGGAGTATCTCTCTCTACCCCCACCGCTTCATTCTGCCCTCTGAGTGAAGGGTCTGGCTCCAGTTCATGTACACCACACCATATCCAAATAATCTCCTGGAAGATTAGTTCTGTGTCACCTTCTGCTCAAATACCTTAGTGACTCCCCTTTGTCTGCCATTCCAGGATCTGACCCAAACGCCCTTTACATCTTTGGGAGCCCCGTCCCAGGGGCCTGAAAATCTGATGATTGACAAGGTTTTCTCTGACTTTTTACTTCCCTTTCTCTTTTGAAGCCTCTGCTAAAATCCCAGTCAGTCCTCTGGTCTCAACTCAGAGGGCCCTTCTCAAGGGCCTGCGCCGCTCACTCAGCCCACGGGAACGGTCCCTTCCTTCCCTCCCAGGAGTCGCTCGGTGAATGTCTGAAGTGAACAATGCGCACTAGAAAACAGGGGGCCAGACGCTGACAGGGAAGGTCAGACTTTACACACATGGCTAACAAAGGCCACCCTGCCACCCTTTTATTACGTAACCGCCTGACACAGCACCTTATTCAGAGGGGCGTCCAAGAAAATGATATTTTTTCTATGTGACATCGGGTGTGTTTTCTTAGGATGTTTCCTTTCCATTTCCAGAAAGTTTTGTGAGCTGGGGCTCTGCTGACTTCGGGGCGGTCAGGCAACACTCCAGACCCAACAGTGCCCACACTGGGCGTTCAAGGACAGGACCAGGCCAGCCTCAGCCCAACCAACAACCACTGTGCCCCAAAGGCCCGACGAGCTCAGAGGCCCCAGCACACAGCACGAGAATGCACGGGCTTCTCTAACTTTTTCAGCTGCCAACCTGGGACCGGGAGCAGGGGAGCACTTTGAGAAGGAAATCCATATTTGGTTAACCATGTATTTACCCAGAAGAAAGTGAGGTAAACCAAGAGAGTCCAAGTTGCTTTCAGCAGACAAGTTTAAGGTTCACTTCCATCCAGACTGTCATCAGCAGGAAAGGATGAGATCACTATAGAGAATTCTCAAAATGAAATAATTATTTTCTGCACATCTAATTGACAGTGTGATGTATTTGTTCTGCTAGAAGTATGGGCATTGTGGGAAAGCCCAGTATACAGAAGGAGCTTAATTCATGCTGCTGATCTAATAAATGTTTGCCGCGGACGCGCTGGGAAGCCCACTGCCAGCAGGAGTATGTGCCATACACGGCCATGCCAACGGGAGGTGGCGGAGCAAGAGAAGGTGCTCGACCGCAGCCCGGAGCCCCGGGTTTCCCCAGCCAGTCCTGGCACTGGTAGCTTCGGTGTCCCTGTTGAGTTGTCAAACTGTTTGGGGATTGTTTCTTTCCTTAACATGTGGGAATTGGTTAAGACTATTTCTAAAATTTCTCCATTAATTAGTAATAACAACAATGTCAGTAAACATGGATGATTAGTGACCATTTACCAGCTGCCAATCATTGTGTTATTTGTTTGTATAACCCCAATTCACCCTTAAAATAATCTTATGAAGGAAGTAAAACTACTACCATCTGCATAAGATATAGTGGTTGTTTACATTTAAAAATTCCAAAAATCTACAAATTATTACAAATTATAAAGTTAAGTGGTGATATAAAATGTATATGCATCCAAGAACTAGAAAGTGTAATTAAAGAGACACCATTTATAATACTTTCAGAGAATTGATAGATTTCCTGAAAATAAATCTAGCAATAGGTGCGCAAGACCTCTAAAAGAATAAGTATCAAAATTTATTAAGAGATACTAAAAAAACCCTAAATAAATGGAGAGATATACCATGTTCATGGATATGATTTAAAATTGTAATGTGAGCTGTACAGTGAGTATAAGTCCAATAGAATTCCCAATATGTTTCTTTAATAAATCCTAAAAAGATGATTCTAAACTTATTTGAAAGATTCAACCAAAAAATCCATGCTGTTTCTGTAAAATAAGTGTGGGGCACTAACCTTACCAGAAATCTGGACTTCTGTGAAGCTGGAGTAATTAAAACACACTAGTGTTGGTTTACAGACAGAAAAAAGTCAACTGTGGAATGTGACTGAGGTTCCAGAAGAAGACTCGTACATGTAAAGAACTTTGGCAGATGACAGAAGATAAAGGAAGTCAGTGAGAAGAGCTGAGATTGATCAAAAACTAGAGCTGGTAAAAAAAAATAATTGCCCATGTTGGGGGAAAAAAAGCCTATATCCTTCAAACTATATCTAGAAAATAACCCCTGGTTATTAGGGAGTTAAATATTTTTAAAAATTTAGAATTCATTGATAATACAGGTAGCTATCTTTTGTACCTTCTAATAGCTAAAGATTTTCTTAGACAAGCTCATAAAATTGATTGTAAAATGGTAAGTTTAACTATATCAAAATCAAGAACTTTTGTTCACCAAGAGATGCCTTTAAAAAGTGAAAAATGGGCTAGAAACTGGAATAAGATATTCATAACACAAACCACAAAACTTTAATATCAATAATATACATAAAACTCTATGAATCAATATTTTTTAAACCACAAACAACTCAGGGTAATAATGAGGGAAAGACACCAAGACATATTTCACAGAAGAAGAAACATCTGCCCAATGAATTTATGAAGAGACTCACAACGAAAAATGCAAATGAAGATCATAACGAGATAACATTTTATACCCACTCAATTAGCAGAAAGTAAAATGTCTAACACTATTAAGTGTTGGGGAAGATGAATCACAAAGCATTATAGATTGGTGCAAATTCTTTAGAAAGGGGTTTGACATTTTCTCCTAAAGTTGTGCTTTCACATGGTCCCTGTCATGATTTCCTTTCCAGGTTCAGAGCCAAGAAAAACTCTTACCCTTGTATAACCACAGCCATGCACGCGGATGGTTATACAGCCTGGTCTGGCCAGCACACACCTGCCCCCTCCCTTCCCTGCGCCCCTCAGCGGGACGGGGGCTGACTTCGCTGTAGTTTATTCATGCCCTGTGCTGCTTCAGTCAGAACGAGTGAACTACAGTGACATTGGATGGATCCTGGCAATATAACATTAAGTGGAAAAAGCAGACACGTAGTATACATTGTTACAAAGTTAAAACAATTCGGATATATACATATATAATATACATACATACATATATACATAATACAACTAAGGTATACATGTGTATAATTGAAATATATATAATACATATATACACAAACATAGAAATATGTATACACATACAAGTACATATCTTCTAGAGACACATGCAGAGGCATAAAATCAAACAAAGACTCAAGGTGATAATGACCTCAGGAGTGGAGAGAAGGGATGGGTGAGATATTGGGGACCATACGGTGAGGTATAGTGGTATAGTTTACCGTCCTAGTCATAGCTTTCATTTTGGGTGGTAGATCCATGGGTGTTGCTTACACGGTTGAAGTAATTAGTTGTGTAGCTAAATACATGACAAAGCCACACGCAGATCAGAGGTGGAGACTGTTACACCAAGGATAGCAATTAATCTAATTTTTGAGCTCTGAGGAATGGGCAGGAGGGTACCCTAAGGAGTAAATGCTGTTACTATGTACGCATGTTACAGGCAAGGAAATGGAGGCTCAGACGGTTAAGCAACTTGCCCCAGACCACACAGCTAATAATAGCAGAACAGGGACCCCAAACCAGGGCATTGGTGATACCCACATAGTTAATAGGCAGCCATGAGTCCATGTGTTCTTTTTTTACGTGGCCTGTTGATGAGAATGAGGAGCCTCATGGTGTCTGTGATGGATGTCTCCCATTGTAAACCCGGGTCATTTATTCCCATGTCCGCTCCAGAGGCAATTCCTTCTCGATTATATCCTGGAGGGCTTGGAACTCCCAGGAGCTGATGTCCCCAACCCCCACATACTCAGAGTGTCTTTTGGCACCTTTTCAAATCATTTTCATATTTTTTTCTGAGCAGTTTCATTTTCTAGGCCTGTTACTTCAGAACTCATTCATCGGGCACATGTGAGAGAAAAGCCGCTCTGCACTGACTAAGCATATGAGTAAGTTTGTAATTTAATAGCACCCTGTAGGAGGTTTCTTTATAAATGAATGGGAAGGTGGGGGATGCTTGCAAACTGCCCACAGACAGGAGCTGAACCCTGTAAAACATGCTAATGCAGAACTACTCTTCAGTTTCAGGACAAGCTCTGCTTTATAATATCTTTTGCAAAAAACAAAAACCAACAAGAAATCTTTTTGCATTGCAGCTCTTAGCAATATCTGCTGTTCAGTGAGGGGAACTGAACAGACGGCAAACTCACTAGAGCCCATTTGGGGTCTGAAGTGTTTGTGCAACAGAGACACTCATCACGCCTGGCTGAGGAGCCTGGTCTGTGCTTCGGCACCATTACTTTGCATTACTTTGAGCTGCAAAATTACAAAATGACTTTCAAAGAGATTGGGCTGTGATTGAATGTATGAGGGGCTGCATGCAGCATTGTCCTGGGAAGGGCTGGTCACAATCACCAAGTGCTGTTAACTGCCCGCTCTCTGTGCCCGGCAGCACTCAGTCTCTCCCTGTCCCTGAGGCCGAGTCTCTAGAGGGCAGCACTCAGCATCTGCCACTGAGTGCACATGTCTGGACAGCACGGGGCCTCCAGCAGGAGGCTGAGGGT
This sequence comes from Micronycteris hirsuta, assembly GCA_004026765.1. NCBI lineage: Eukaryota > Metazoa > Chordata > Mammalia > Chiroptera > Phyllostomidae > Micronycteris > Micronycteris hirsuta. Next base: position 35,448 of record PVJI01005088.1, on the reverse strand, counting down.
GGTTGTGCTGGAGTTGGGTCAACTCCCATCTAAGTGAGTGCTTATTGTGCATTTTGTAGCCTCAGAAAAGTCCTGAGCTCCCTTTTCCAAAAGATGGTGTCCTTCTCACGGTGACGGGGCAGGGTCTGCAGTCTGCTCGCCCCTCCCTGGTAGAGATGTGACTTGCCCCTTTTATATCTACATCTTGCTCTTAGACTCCTGGCCCCAAGGACGAGAAAGCCCTACATTCCCAGCTAACGTCCTTTTCCTGGCGGTGGCTCTATGGCCAGGGCTGTCCTGACTTTCCAGACAATCCCAGTGCGCAGGGGCTTGCCTGGGCTCCTCCAGGGCCCTCATTCCCACTCTTCTCCTCCCTTCTCCTGCAGCCCCACTGCCCTTTCTCCCAGGGACTGCCCGGGTGAGGGCCAAGGGGGGTGGGAGAGGCACTGCCACCCTCTCCCACAGTCTCGTGGGGAGCAAGCGGGGTGGGCCCCAGCCAAGAGCAGCTGGTTATGGGGGGAGGGGTTCCTAAAGAGCCTTTGTCTATGTTACAGACTGAATGTTGTGTCTCCCCTCCCCGTGCCAAAACGCAGATGGTGCAGCCTTGACCCCCAGTGTGGTACTGGGAGGTGGGGCCTTTGGGGGAGGTGATCGGGTTTAGAGGAGTTCATAAGGTCAGAGCCCCCATGATGGGATTAGTGCCCTTATAAGAAAAGGGAGAGATTAGAGGTGACCCTCTCTGTGTCATGTGAGGACACAGCAATAAGATGGCCGACTACAAACCACAGTGAGGAATAAATGTCTTTCTTGTTGGAGCTGCCCATGTTTTCCGGTTAGAGCAGCCGGAGTGGACTGAGACATCTAATGCCCTCTGCCCCAGGGAGCGAGCTCCATAGGCCCTGGAGGAGCTGTGCACTCAGCCACATGGAGCAGAATGATGGAGGCGTGTGCTGCCCTCTGCCCAGGTGACCGCTGCAGAGATGCACTGACCACAGCGTCATGGGGTTTTCCACAGATCTCCTTCTTCCTTTCCAAGTAGGCCTGGCTTCCCCAGCGGAACTCAGTCCCTCTTCCCTCACTTGTTTTAATTGGCTATTTTTAGAATTGCAACTGTATAATTTTTCCAGGTATTCAGAGGTGTATAGGTGAAAATCAGACTCCCTTCATCTTCTCCAATCCATGGCCCCAGGAGCACCCACAGGCAGCAGGTCAGTGGTGCCATCCCAGGGGTCTTCCATGAGCACCCAATGGGTGCAGCTGCAGCTGGCGATGGGATCTGTGGACAGACCCATCAACCCCTCTCATGAAGGAGTTGACAGTGTGCACTCCCTTCTCTAGGCCACTGCCTCCTCATGGGGGTGTTAATCCAGCTGCAGGAAATGATCACCCTGGGATGTGGGACTCCAGTGATGCCCATGCCCAGCGCAGCAGGCTGTAGGAGCCCTCCTTAAGTCTTACACTGACATTCCATGCAGCAACACCTTCACTGATATGTCCCCCAGAGCAAGGGACATAAAGGAAAGAATAAACAAATGGGACCTCATCAAAATAAAAAGCTTCAGCATGGCTAAAGAAAACAGTATTAAAATAAAAAGAGAACCAACCATATGGGAAAACATATCTACCAATGATACTTCAGACAAGGGTTTGATCTCCATAATATATAAAGAACTCACACGACTCCACTCCAGCAAGACAAAAAACCCAATTAAAAAATGGGCAAAAGACTTGAACAGACACTTCTCCAAGGAGGACATACGGAGGGCCCAGAGACATATGAAAAGATGCTCAGCATCACTAGCCATCAGAGAGATGCAAATTAAAACCACAATGAGATACCACCTCACACCAGTCAGAATGGCCATCATAAACAAATCAACAAACAAATGTTGGAGGGGATGTGGAGAAAAGGGAACCCTAGTGCACCGTTAGTGGGAATGCAGACTGGTGCAGCCACTGTGGAAAACAGTATGGAACTTCCTCAGAAAACTAAAAATGAAACTGCCTTTTGACCTAGCAATTCCATTGCTGGGATTACACCCTAAGAATCCTGAAACACCAATCCAAAATAACCTATGCACCCCAATATTCACAGCAGCACAATTTACAATAGCAAGTGCTGGAAGCAACCCAAGTGCCCATCTACAAATGAATGGATCAAGAAGCTATGGTACATTTACACAATGGAATTCTATGCAGCAGAGAGAAAGTAGGAGCTCCTACCCTTTGCAACAGCATGGATGGAACTGGAGAGCATTATGCTAAGTGAAATAAGTCAGGCGATAGGGACAAATACCACATGATCTCACCTTTAACTGGAACATAATCAACAAAAGAAAAAAGCAGGCAAAATGTAACCAGAGACATTGAAATTAAGAACATCTAACAATAGCCAGAGGGGAGCAGGGAGGGGATTGTGGGGAGAAGGGTTTTCAGGAACTACTGTAAAGGACACATGGACAGACCTGGGGGAGATGGAAGCAAGGGAGGGAGGAGGGGTTGGATGGGGTGGGGAGGAGGAGAGGGAAGAAAATGCAGACAAGTGTAATTGAAGAACGATAAAGTAATTATAAAAAAAGTCTTACACTTACTGCTCGGTGAGGGGCGGGGCTCTCTGTGGATCTTTAATGCTACCTTAATTTTAGCATCAATATTTCTTAGGATGCTTATTCTAAAAATAGCAGACTGGTATTTCCTGGTGCTTTGGGGTCTTGGTGACATTTATCTCACCTGATTTTCTTCTCACAGTTACTTTGGTGGGTGCACTCTTTTTTTACACTAACACTACAACCCTCCCTTGGCTAATTAGATGAGCTGCATCAGAACATATGGTTTGTCTGGGAGACTCTAACTCGGCAAAGTCTCTGTCACTGCACAGTCATCAGCAAACCCACAGGTGTGGAGAAGCACGTGAACAGCAGAGTTCCACCAGAAAGCCAGGACGGTGGCTTCTCTGTCCACCCTCCCAGCGGCTGGAACAGAGAACAGGCTACCCACCAGCCTCCCCACCTGCACCCCCTCAACTTTGAAATTATGTTAAGTTTGTTTTCAACTAGAGAAACTTTGTATTATTTCAAAAATTTCCAATTCCCCTGATTCCAACTTGGTAGGGTAAAATTGACTATACTGGTCAGGTCGGGGCCGCACTCCACTCTCTGTTGTTGCAAGATCTCCAAAAGCAAGCAGTGTGGCCCCTCATCGACCACAATGACAGTAAGCTGGGAGCTCCAGTGGAGCCCCCCAGTCTCACCCCAAAAGGCTGCCAGGCCTGCCAGGCCTCGCTGTAGCCAGGCAAACCCAGAGGCCCAACCCACTCAAGCCAGAGGTGCGGGGTTCCTATGAGTGGCCTCGGTGTTTGAGAGCTGCGTCCCACACGGGGACAGTCCCAGGTTTGCTTCTCTCTCGGATCCCTGCTGTTCAGAATGTGCGCCAGGGGAGAGGCCCTGGTCCCGAGCGCCCTCAGCTGTGAAGGCTTCCTGTCTGGAGTCAGTGCCCCATGAACCTGACCGTCAGCACAGGGCCGCCGGCCCTTCGGCCTGCCCCAGCGCTCCGGAGGGCGAGCACACGGGGCGCAGCCCTGTGGCTGGTGCTGCCCCTGCCACCTGGTCAGGTTTAGCTGTGACATACCAGGCATTCGGTTAGGAGACCTTCCACCACCCTGGGCAGTAAAACAGCCCCCAGAGTTGTCCTCGTTGCTTCCCTAGCCTTGTATCCGCCAGGCAAAAGCTATATATAGGACAGGTCTTGCCTGTGTCTCCTGCCTGAGCCTTCCCCACCACACTCAAAAGGCAACTTTAACTTTGGCCCTCCCTTGGTTCTGGGGCCCCTGAGGGCTTAATTCTTCCTCTTTGTTTAATGCTCTCATCTTCATTTGCGTCTTTCCCCTAAAACTTTCTGCAAACAACCATCAGAGAGACTCTTCGGTGTGAAGGGCACCCCTTCAGGAGTCAGCTCTCCGGATGAACCAGGCTGCCTGGGATCAAGTGCGTGGCAGCAGCCCTGACAACCTCACTCGGTGGCACATATGTGTAAATGAGTTCCAGGAGCTGCTGGAAACTCACAGGGCCCCGGCCGGCCCCGGGTGCCTCTGTGTGCGGGAACTGTCGACAGCTCTGGGGCTCAGAGGAACCCCACGCTGGAAGCTCGATTCAGGATGCAGGAGCCCCAGGTGGGTGGAGGTGCTGATGTTTGTGGAGGAGGGTGGGAGGTGGGGGAGGGAAGGAAGAGAGGGTGGAGGAGAGAGAAAGGGTGGGGATGGGCATGAGGGAGGAGGGGCAGGATTTCTTTTTAAAGAAAACACTTGAGAACTAGAGCCAGTGTAGTGTCCAGGAAACAGCTGCAAAGGGTCACTCCACAGTTCAGATGATTTATTCGGTCCTGGGGAGCCCTTTGGCAGGCCTGAGTCAGGGCAATAAACAATCCGTCACAGCCATCCTGTGCCAGGACCTGTCCCCTCGCAGAAAACTAGAGCTACCAGGGGGAGTGCCCCTTTCGTCATGGCGGCCACAACCTGGGCCCTAACAGCACACGCGCTACCACTTTAGAGTTGTTCTGACAGAGCCTGTCCTGACCACAGCCTCAGAGTTATTTGAGGGGGAAATTTCTCCTACGGTGTGAAAACATACTACAACTTTCCTCTGTACACGTATAAAACATACCGTTTATCCGTCTGTACCATGATAACACGTGTTTTCTAGTAACACAGTGAACACCTCGGGCACCAATGAATGAATGAAAAGAAACATTACAAATCAGTACTTCCTTTAAAAGTTCTGTTATTGAACTTTTAAAAAAACCATTGCAAAAAAAAAACGGTGTTTCTCTGAGGAGCACAGGAGTATCCTGTGCCCCAGGGAGTCTCCCTGGGTATGCTCAGTGGCAGGCACGGGGCACCCTGCAGGTGCTGCTGCTGTCCACGGAACTGGCTCGGCAGGAGCCACGGGACCTGGGCCTGTGACCTCGTGAGGACACCTAACCTCCTGCCCAGGAAAGTGCAGCAAGCAGCGCTGGCAGCTGGAGCCCAGCCGGGGCTGGTGGAGAAACGGGAACAGGACCAGTGGGTGAGGAAAGAAGCCGGGAGGGGCGGGGGAAGAAGAGGAGCTCAGATGACAACACAGCGGGTGTCAAGGGACCAGCCCCTTGGAGTGCTGGACACAGTGCCGGGAGACTCACAAGGCAAGTCAGTGACCTCAGAAAGCCTGGCTGGCCTGGCCACCTGACTCTGTCCAGCCCCTTGCCAGGTATAATTTGTTAATAATCTCTTATTGCATCTGAATTATATAACAATCATTCATTTATTGTCTCCCTCCCCTCCTGCAATCCGAGTTCAGCTGTGACAGAGATTCCCGTGCTCACACAGACCCGGTACAAGGCATTGTCCCTACCATGGGTACAGCCTGCTATTCCCACAGATCAGAACGTGTAAATAACCACGTGGACACAGATGATAATGCTCTGTAGTAAAATAATTAGGAAGTGATGGGTTTAGAGTTCATTACCACTCCTTGCCTCTCCTTTTGATATAATTTATTTCAGGTTGATGTCATTTATAATAATGACTTGTTTTTAATAACCAGATCACAAAATTCCTGAAGATCTCAGAGCCAGCTCTGACAAGCCAATATGGGCAGCTCCAGACCCCTGTGCACCTGAGTGTCCTTGGAGGAGAGGGGGTAGACCAGACCCAGGGCGTGCCCCGTCCGCACTTCGTCAGGGGGGCTCGCAAGGCTCGGAGCCCAAGGGCTCCCACAGGAAGTAGGTGCTGAGAGCCTAGGAAATCCCACTCACTGCTCTCCCCGGTAGACGGCTCCTGGTAGGCAGCTCCTGTTCCCACACATGCTTGAGAAAAGGAAGCACACTGGCCGTTGGGCCCTTCGGGAATTGCAGGGATGTTGCTGCGACAGGCCGTGAAAGGATCTGACTGTGGGAATATGCTGGAAGGGCAGCAGCCAGAGCCCAAGAAAAGGGTTGGGGGGTGGGGGACAGCAGAACCAATTGGAAAGACTGGAAAGAGGCAGCAACTCTGGCCCCAGTGCCCCCCAGAGCCACCACTGCTTTCCTAGCCCTGAACTAGAGACTCGGAGATTCCGAAAGGCTGAATACTTCAGGATGTGAGCTGGGAGAATGGGAAGGGGAGATAAGGGAAAAGGTGGCCAGCGTTGGACCTTGACTCCCCATTGTCGTGGGTCTGGACTTTGCCTGCAGGCCTCCCGCCTTTCGGAAGCAGGAGTCTGACTGCGCCCCAGGAGACTTCAGGCTCTTCCACTGTCTCCCAGACCAGATGGCGTCTTCTCACCTCTTGGCAAACCCACCGTTTAAGTTTTCCAAGCCAACAGCAATCGAAAGGCTCACAGAGGCATCCGAGTCTGGGAAAGGGTCCGAGAGGGGCAGGGGTCGTTCTGGCCTGGTCTTGCGCTTGGCCCACTGTGAGACTCATGGATACAGGAGGGCCAGAGTGAGGTCCTCTCAGAGCACAGGCTCGGGTGCTCGCACGGCTGCAGCCAGCAGAGAAGGCGACGGCGAGGCCGACAAGCACATGCGTGGCCCCGAGAAACAGGAGGGTCCCGGCGAAACACAGGACGCCCAGTCAAACTGTAATTCCAGACAAACAACAATGATTATTGGCGTAAGCATGTGCCAGATATTGTATCAGACATATTTATACCAAAAAATTACTCATTGCTCACCTGATATTAAAATTTAACTGGGAGCCCTGTTTTCTCTTTTTGCTGAATCTGGCAACCTAGAAATAGGTCTGTCTATCCCCTTATGGTGTAGATGTGAAATGCAGTACACTCTCCCCTCAAAGGTGAGACAAAACTTTCCTCATGCATTTTCTGCACTCTACACATCCCTGGGCCCACAGATCATTTCATGGCTCAGGACAGGTTGCCAGGATAACCGCACACGAAGTAAAACTGCAGCACAGGTTTCTGCCCAGGGCGGGCACGGTGCCGGGGCCTGTGTTCACTCTCCGTTGGCCTCTGCATCAGGTGTCATGTCCTTGTTCCCCACTCAACAGACAAGAAAACTGAGCTCCAAGGCCAAACCCAGGCAAGAGAGACAAGACTTGAAGTTCTTTTTTGCATTAATTTACTCTTTTGTGGTCAAAGAATTTCGTGCTTATGACATTACATGAGAAAAATAGAAGAAATAAAAAGCCCGAAATGGCTTGCACAGCCTCACTCCACCGCTTCCGTGTGGAGAGTCACTCCTCGCGTTCAACACTCGGCCTTAGGTCTGGGCTGATTCACCCACAGACAGTGCTGCCCACGGCCCCGTGGGTGTGGTCACACTGCGGGGTCTCTCAGGCTGAAGGACAGAAAGCCTGCCGCCACCTCTCCCTGCAGGTCAGGCGTCGTCTGCCCCTGTGCTTTTGGCCCAGTTTATGCTCCCAATCCCTTGTATTGGAAATCAATTCCTAAAAGTTGTTTGGTCGCTGTTTCTGAGAAGAGGAAGGGATAATAAACTCCACAATAAAGGGCGAGGGGACCGGTAATGGAAGCAGGGCTCCCTGCTCCTCATTCCCTTGAACTCTCTCTTCAGCTCACTTCCCTTCCTGCAGGCAAGCTCCCCCTCCCAGTCTGCAAGGAGGGTGTTCAGATGCAAGGGAATGCTGGGCTCACGCATCCTCTCTAGTTCAAGAGAAACGTTTTGTTGTTCCACAGTCAGACTGCATCTTATAATGATATAAACACGCGATGTGGCGAGGGTCCCTCTGCCCTGACAATGCTGTTCTGAAAGGAGGAATGGCATCTGAGAATGCGGGAAATGAAATGTGCCAGGTATTCAACTTAATGCAACAGAAATCATTGGCTCACACCGTTATCACCTCTGCTCCCCCAAACCCACTAAAATGATGAGAAACACACAAACAGCACGGAGAAGAGGGGGGAAGTTGTTGGGGGGAGGAGGAGGAAGTTGTCATCTATGCGCCTGCAGAGAGGAAGCGCCCACAGGAAGGGTGCAGACTCCTCACAGATTCTGCCAGGGGCTCCAGGTCCCCCGGGAAGAGGGGGTGATAATAGAAGGGGGGCCTGGCACGTGGTCTAAGTGTGGGGTTTCGACCCCCCAGATGCCCTCCTCCAATCCCCAGGGCCAGGGTTCCCTCCACCCCCACCCAGGGATAGAAAACAGACCCAAGGAGAGCACCACGTGCTCAGCTGTGATGAGATGAGGGCCAATAGGTGAAAACGCTGCCCCTGCCCCGGACGCGCGGCACAGAGCAGGCGGGAGGTTCCCTCCCACTCTCCGCAGCCCCACCCCGGCCAGGTTGGAGAACTTCCACGTGTGGGCCACTGATGCGGGCCCACTAATGGAAGGCCGCCCTGCTGGCTGCCTGCCTGGCCGGGCAGCCTGCTCGTCAGGAAGCCCTGCCCTCTCCCCACCCCCGGTCAGGGAGTGCTTCCATTGAACTTGCAGTCCCAAGTCATCAGTGAGAGTGAATGGGAGTTACCCAACATGGAGAAACACTTTCAATGCGAGAAACTCCAGAACGAACACGTAGAGCAAGAGATGCAGAGAAAACAACACAGAAAGCAGAAGGGAATATTCCAAACGCACAATTCCATTATAAATTAGTATAATGACACAATAATTAAAATTCTAACTACTATAAAGTATCAATAGATATAGATTTTTCTAAAATTATCCTCAAAAATAAATCAACAATTAATGGTCAAAACATATTACATAAAAATATAGGCATCAATAAAAAAAATCAACCAAAATAAATGAAAATGTGGGGTAAGGAAGGCTGTGGCAGGTGCCTGCTCTTCTTCAGTATTTAAAATTAAACTTTTAAATTTGAGGTAATTATAGATTCCTACGCAGTCATGAGAAAACACTCTAGTCTTCACCGAGCTTCCCCCAATGGTAACAAATGTGTAGCACACCGCTGCCACACGACACACACGTGGACTTCGGTACAGCCAACACGCGAGCATTTCCGTGACCACAGGGACGCTCCCGCTGCCTTTCACACCCACACCCACCTCCTCCGTGCCCCGCCCACTGCCCCGCGGGTCTCCGTGTATCTGCCCTCTGTTTCTGTGACTTTGTCATTTCAAGATGATCGTATAAATGGAATCACACAGAACGTAACCCTTGGGGTTGGCTGTTTTCACTCAGCATTTCAGGAGTGATTCAGTTCTTCCACATCTTTGCCCACATTTAGAGACGTCACTGTTCTCCGCTTTCGCAATTCCCACAGGTGTGCGGTGACATCTTGTCGTGCTTTACCGTGTATTCCCCTCAAGGCTAAGGACATTGAACACCTTCCCTTCACAAAAGACTTTCTGAGTCTACAGCTTGTCTCCCGCGCGTTCGCTCCGGCCCCACAGCTCCTCCTGAAGTGCCTGGCCCGGCCCCGACACGTCTGCGTAGGGAGCTCTGGTCAGGTCTCAGAGAGGGTGGCGCATCCACAAAGGCCAGGGGCAAGGACAGCACAGAGTCAGAGGAAAACAAACGGAGCCTGCGACCCCACAGTAAGCGCAGGGAGTCAAAGCCCAGAAAACGGTCGCGTTTTGAGTATTTGTTTTTTAGGGAATTTTTCTTGCTTTTGTCGATTTTATTTTGTTTTCCAAATCATTTATTTGTAGTAATGTTGTGAAACGTCTACTATTTGCCTGATATCTACCAATCTCAAATAAACATAAAAAAAATCGCCCAGGTACTCATGAGTCGTCTGGCATCCAGCAGACACGACCTTCACTAGAGGAGGCGCTGCTTCACTGCACACTCCGATGGCAGGCGAGGCCTGGGGCCCGGGGGGTGGAGACCTGGGAGAGCCGCGACAGGGGAAGCCGGAGGATGGGCAGTGGGTGCGAGGGGAAGCTCGCTCCTCACACCCATGAACCAGCTCTACTGGCTCCTGCAAGATCCTGAGCTGTCTGCCTGGAGAACTGTGGGATGTGGACACATTCAAAATCCTAGTCTGAAACTTCAGAGAAATTCGAGAATATAGGGCAGGGCCACAGAGAACTACCACAGGGTGAGCCGACAACAAGAGGCAAGGAAGAAAGAAATGTGAATTCTGAAGAAAGATCATCAAGTCCATGATGGGGAATAACATCTTTTTAAACGTCTACCCAAGTTTTTAAAAGCAGGTGGATTTCACAAATGTGGGTGGTGGTTCAGATGGAAACATGCGCGCTTGACCACAGCGATTTACGGAGGCCACGTGGTCACTGGAGATTGTCCTATTGGAAGACCCTCAAGGACGAACTGATTGGACACCTGCTGGGCTTGGGGTGGTTTTGCTGAAGCCCCGGAGATGAATGAGGAGTCTATGCAGCTGACCGCCCTTGTCTGGAAAGAGATAAATGGGCAGTCCATTCTGGGACCCAGAGGGCAGTGCAATGGGAAACAGCAAGAGGGATGAAATTCCACCACCGAAACCCCGACAGTCCGCCAAAGCACAAGGGTAGCATGAGTTTGAGTGAGCGAAAAAACCACATAGGTGAAGAAGTATGTGTGTGTAGGAAAAAGACTGAGCCCTGAGGTTTTACAGGTCATGGTCAAGAACCTAGTTTTCATACTGGGGGAAATGCTCACTATTTAAAAGAACAAACCAAAGAAAGCATTTTTGCTGAGTGTGTCAGGGGTCCCAAGCAGCCTGGTGCTGTGCACCTGAGGTCTAACTTACAAGATAAAATGATTTACAGGCCATATTCTTTTTTTTTTAGAGAGAGGAGAAGGAAGGGAGAAAGAGCAATGTATGGTTGCCTCTCACGTGGCCCCCACCGGGGACCTGGCCTGCAACCCAGGCATGCGCCCCGACCGGGAATCGAACCGGGACCCTCCGGTTCCCAGCTCACGCTCAATCCACTGAGCTACACCAGCCGGGCTACAGGCCATATTCTTTTAAAATATATAGTTACGTCTCTGGGTGCAGTGATGGTGAGAGATTTTTATCTCCCTTTCAGAGCTTCCTTGGATGAGCCTGTGATCCATTCCTAATCAGAGAGAGGCAGGAAGACGGTATTTTAAATGGAGAAAACACCATGGCTATTCAGTTAGACCCTCCCTTTCTCATTCTAATTTTTATTAGTCTCCCAATTATATCAGTTTTAGACATCAGGCTTCCTTCTGGGTGACAGGATACTTCCTAAGCCAGGCCCCTTCTCCTGGCAACATGCTGCAGGCGGCAGGGAGGCCAACATCCCAGAAGACGCCTTGCAGCGTCTCTGGCCTCAGCTCCCTGCTGTGGGAGCCAACGTCTACCCACGGCCAAGGCACCGCGACCGAAGTGGGCTCCTTGCCACGCTGGTGGGGAGAAGCACTGTCCAGCCCAGGCCATTCCGCTCAGACCTGGCCTCTGGCCAGCGTCCACCCCACGGGCCCAGGGGCTGCCCGTCTGCTGGGTCCGGAAGCTGGGGATCCACGGGTGGAAGTCTGGTGCACACACAAGCTCACTTCGAGGTCCTCTTATTCTTCAAGTGTTTACAATTCTCTCTAAAAAGATACAGTGCTTTCCTCAATAAAATTAATTACAGCAACAAAAGGAACAACAGACTCCCTCTCCTTCCTTCCCTCAAACACAGACAACGTCAAGGCCGTCTGGATCAAAAGTGGGCGGCAGGCCTGAGGACAGAGCTGGCAGCAGGAGGGAGCGAGCTCTTCCCCAGCGGTGGCTCATTTCCACAGGCATGTCCTGCAGCATGAAGCCATGGCCTCCCGTCGAACGTGCGTTTCTGGGTCTGAAAATGAAAACGTGTTTGGAAATTCCAAGTCCGGTGGGAAAAGTATTAGGGTCATTATAGACCTGTCTTTCCACTGGGCTCAAGTGTTTCCTTTGTCTGACCTTGGACTAGTTCTGTAGCTTCTCTGAGCCTCAGTTTCTTTCTCTGTAAAATGACAGTAACAACTCTAACACCAAACGGGGCTGGGTGAGGACTAAAGGCGACACGTGAACTGGCGGTACGCAGTGCGCCCTCAGTATGGGGGTTGTTATTGCTGTTCCATGCTTTTGTAATGGCAAAGGTCGAGAGAATGCGGCTCACCACCCAGGGCACATGGTTGGCATGGATGGCCACCCCACAGAAAGTGCCTCAGGAGGAAAACCAGCCAGGGACCACTACTCAGGTCACAGGACAGTGACATGGGCCCCAGAATCCAGGGAATTGGGAAAATCATGTCCTCTGAAACGCTCTTCTTCTTGTTGAGGACCGAGTGTTTTCCGGATGCACTGCACGAAGCCAGGGTAGCAATGGAGGAATTTTGGACAAATTACTTAACATATCTGAGGTTCAGTTTTCTCATTTTTGAAGTCAGCACCAAAATTGAGAAGTTAAAAATAAAAGTTCATTTAATTCGTCAAGTGGCTCTCAGAGACTGAGGCAGGGCTTCCCGCATGACGACCCCGAAAGGCGTGGGTGCTGACTGTGTCCAACAGTGTCGTCGGGGATGGTGGGGATGCAGATGGAAATTCACCCGTGAGGTCCACACCTTCTCAGCGGGGGATTTGACTACTATTGCTCAAACTCAAACCAGGCATCCGCTTCTTTGCAGCTTTGGGTTCTCTGCGTGGATGGAGAGAGCAGGGCTAAGCCAGTCATGTCCACGTGGGAAGTCAAGTGCAAGAGAAGAACTATTTCCCACGTAGGAAATTATACCAGTCAGAGAGAAGGAGCAGGTTAACCACCACGAGCGAGTGAGACAGCGCTTAATAAACATTCTGTGACCTCCGCGTGCACTCCTCCCAGCTGCAGTGCGCCAGGCCCCTGTGTCACACACCGCACTTCTCTGTGACATCACAGAGTGAAGAGGCTTTTAAAATAATGACCTGACTCAAAAAAAGGCAAAATCCAATATAATAAATTCTGATAAATTAAGGAATTATACAAATTACTAGGAATATAAGAAACTGATTTATATATGTGAGATGTGATTAGGACTAGAAAAAAATAATTATATAATCCTGTTGCTTCTAATCATTATTCAAAATTCAGAAACTGTAAAATATGTAAAAATTTCCACTGTATTTATAAAGAACAATAACAACAACTTTTTCATGACCAAAAAATGCCATGGGCAAACATGAAAGATGAATAGCAAAGTAGGATAAAACATTGCAATTCATAACACAGACCAGAGCTAGTCACCTTAATATGTAATGAGCTCCTAGAACTCAGTAAGAAAAAGAACAAAACTTGGCAGACAAACGAGAAAAGAACATGATCAGGTATTTTACAGAAAAGGAAATACAAATGGTCCTTAAACATGAAACCACCATAATAAAAATTAAAACTAGAGACTGAATTTTCTACCATTTGGGTTGTTAAAACTCCAGGAGTTTGCTAGAGTTGACTTTTACCAGCTCACAAGAACAGATTATTTAATTTTTAGGAATTTAGCAAGCCATTGTTAAAATCAGCTATTTCTAAAATATTAATTATGTAAACTTATAATGAATACATCATTATAAAAATGAAGAAACTAAAACCCAGAACTTCTGGCCCTGGCTGGTGTGGCTCAGTTGGTTGGCTGTCATCCCAGAAAGCAAAATGTTGCTGGTTCAATTCTCGGTCAGGGCACGTGCCTGGGCTGCAGTTTGCTCCCTGGTTGGGGAGCGTATGAGAAGCAACAGATCGATGTTTCTCTCACACATCAATGCTTCTCTTCCTCTGTTTCTCCTTCCCTTCCCCTCTATCTAAAAATAAATGAATAAAGTCTTTAAAAAATAAAAAATAAATAAGACCCGGAACTTCTGACCAATAAACATATGAAAAGATGCCCAAACCATCACTAATTAGAGAAATGAAAATTAAATCTACAATGAGATCTCACCTCACATGTGTCAGAATGGCTGTCATCAATAAATCAATAAACAACAAGTGCTAGTGAGGATATGGAGAAAAGGGATCCCTAGTGCACTGTTGGTGGGAATGCAGATTGGTTCAGCCACTATGGAGAACAGTATAGAGATTCCTCAGAAAGTATCCAGCCAGGTAACATGAAAAATAGAGACATTTACTGAAGAAGATACAAGATATAAGAAACATTGTACACAGGACAATGGTGCCCTAGTCCCCTTCAAAGTAGGCACTTGGGGACCTCACATCATCCTCCCAACCGCCATCAGCTGCCCCCATCGTATTCTCCTGAATTTCATTGATGGTCTGAAGTCTGTTCCCTTTCAAAGCTGATTTTAGTTTGGGGAAAAGCCAGAAGTCACAGGGCACCAAATCTGGGCTGTAGGGGGCTATCACCTGGGTGATTTGATCTTTCACCAGAAGAACTCTGCACAAGAGGTGGTGCATGAGTGGGCGTGTTGTTGTGATGAAGCTGCCAATCACCAGTTGCCCATAGTTGTGGCCTTCTGAATCATTCAAATAGTTTCCATGGAGGAATATTCAAGCTTAATGCAAAATTCAATGCAGATTCAGTGCTCTACTTGCTTACTCATTTTGAATGCAATAGCCACACAGTACACATGCTCACTCAATGGCATCTACCACCCACTGACTAGCACAGTGATGTTGTCTTGTTCACACATGCACATTCCAATCCACTCTCCTCAGCTGCCAGGCTACATCACTGTTGTGCAAACAATTCTCATTATATTAACAATGGTTGGACTTTTTCTGGACAGACCTCATCATATATCCAAAGAAACCTGAAATATTAATTTGAAAGAATATATGAACATACACCCCTATGTTCATTGTAGTGTTATTTATGATAGCCAAGATTTGGAAGCAGCTCAAGTGCCTATCAATAAATGAGTGGCTAAAAAAGCTGTGGTACATTTACACAAGGGAATTCTACTCAGCTGTAAAAAAAAGAAGGGAATCCTAGCCTTTGCGAAAGCATGGATGGACCTGGAGAACACTATGCTAAGTGAAGTAAGCCAAACAAAGAGAAACAAATGCCACACGATTTCACTCATATGTGAAGTCTAATGAACAAAATAAACTCACAAACAAAACAGAGACAAACTCATAGATAAAGAACAGGATGACAGCTGATGAGAAGTGGGGGACAGGTTGGGGGGCTGGGGTGGATGGGTTGAGCAAAAAAGAAAAAAAATCATGGATGCGGCCAACAGTGCGGTGATCGCCGGGGGAGGGGGTAGAAGTGGGTAAAGGAAGTATAAACGGTGACGGACGGAGACTTGACGTGGGTGGTGAGCACACACTACAGTGTACAGATGGTGTGTTGCAGAATTGTGTACCTGAAACCTATATAATTTTGTTGACCTATGTCATCCCAATAAATTCAATAAAAAGGGAAAAAAATAAAATATAAGTAAATACATTTTAGCACTAAAATAACTAAATAAATAAACCCCAGAACTTCGTAATTACGCTACAACATTTCACGACTGCCTCTGCTGCTTACCTTTCTCATGTCTGTGTGTTGGAAATACACACCAAGCTGCGCCATTGCTCGGTTCTTCCAAGGGCCACGTTCAGGGGCATCGTGATGGTAGCTTGAAGTCAGCCTGAGTAGACGTATTTACACCATGGAAATCAGCAGACACTCCAAATCACAGCTTTTTTTGTTTTGTTTTGGGGATTTTGCGGGGTTGGGGAGAGGTGGTTGTTAAGCATTGACCAGCACACCACTGCAGAAATCCCCAATGTTATAACGTCAGGAAGGCCAGAAGAAGCAGGCACCTCATTCGCTGTGGACGAGAGGGCCCAGGAATGGATGGGAATCTGGAGGGCAACCGGACCACCTGTGCCAAAATTAGGAGAGGAACTACACCCAGCTATTCTCCTTCTGAGGATCTGTCCTACAGCTCTGCCTGCGTGTGTGTGAAATGAGGGAAATGCGGGGGTACCTTGCAAGGCTTGTAGCAGCAAAACACCCAAGTCAGCCAAGAGCCTTCTCCGGGGCAGGTGAACGCAAACACGGTCATCTCCACATCGGTCGGCTGTGCAGCCATGAGAAAAAAGAGGAAGCGTCCGATCTCCCGGGCACGGTAAGTGAGAGAGCAAGGCACACAACAGCAGGCTTCTTTTTGTGCACAAGGGGGAAAACACAAGGTATCCTTGCCCATTTGTATTTGCACAAAGGAGCTCTGAGGGACAGACAGACTGGTCCCCATAAAAACGAGTTACCTGATTCAGAAGGTGGTTATAGGCAGATGGGATGTACACATTTTTACATAGTTTTGATTTTTAAATTATGTGACTAATTATCTATTCAAAAATGTTTGAATTAATAAGTACATAGTCTTTTTGTGATGTGATTTACAATGTAGACCTCCATTGGTCTTTCTAGTCTCAAACCAAGAGACAGAGAGCAAGGCTTCAGGCCCTGGCGGCGGCCGGGGCCCGGCGGCCCCTGCCCCACAGTGGCAGCGCACGTCTGGGCCTCCTTTGGGCCCGGGGACCCCCTTCCCGAGGAGGGCCTCTCCCCTCCCTGCGCGTCTGCCCGCAGCTCGGAGGGTCACAGCTGAGACAGAAACAGCGCCCCGGCGTCCTGGGGGAGCCCGAATGTCGGCGCTCTGGCAGAGCTCGCCCGCCCCGCTTCCCCAGGCGCGTGTGACCGCTCCCCGCCAGGAGCCCGGTCTCCGTCCCGCGGTTCCCAAGGGAGGAGCAGCGTGCCTGGACCCTGCCCACATGACGCGCGCTCCTCTTTTTCCTGTGAAACAACTCCGAGTGCCTGAGTTATGCATCTTCTCAGAAACCATGTGCCGGCTGACTCTGAAATATTACTCCCCAGATACATACATATCATGCCATGAAAACCATCAGCTGGAAATTCCCTCGTGCTCCAGGGGCCACAGCGTGGTTCCTGTCCCCCTGTGAGTCGTCCACATAAAATTGAAAATGTCTCAACTTTATCTTTAAATTTTACAAAATTTATTGATCTTTATAGCCATGAAAAGCAAGAGGACATATATTTACGTTCATGTCTTTTATTACTGACCCGACTGAGCATGTGAAATGGTTCAGATTTATCACCACGTCCTGTTGCTAGCATTTATGGCAACTTTTAAATATGTCACTCAACCTGGGACTTCTCACGGTGTGTGACACTTTGGGAGTTTACCCAGGAAGGCTGATCTCAGGATAAGAACAAATAAATGGTTTAAGTACTTTTACAAATCACTGGGAATTTCAATATTCCGTGAGGAGACTGTGAACTGTGGGCCTGAGAGACGAGCCAAGCACGCCCCGAATTTATGTCTTTTTCCATGGGGGAACGAAAGGCCGGGCTCCTTCTGCCAAGAGAGGTTCCCTGCTGGAGGAGTGGCGGGGCTGGGCGGTGTGGGGTAGGGACACAGCTCCGCTTTGTCAGGGACTTTTAAGAAAATAGTGTTCAATTGTGCCTCCGTTTGCCAAAGAAAAAGTTATTACTGATAAATGGGAAAGGGAGCCTCGGTTTCTATTAAAATGCCCTTTAGTGCTGCTTATCATTAAGCGAGTATAAACAAAACAGTCATCACCGTGCATGGAATCAGCCTGTTCCTCATAATAGCAGATGATTTAAAATGCCAGCACTTACAGAAGAAAGCAAGCACCCACAGGCATCAAACTCAATGGGTTCTAACATGATGTGCGTGGCATTCGAGGCTGGGTGGGTCTCCCTCGTCCTTTGCTCCTCCAGGTCTGCGCGTCCAGCCAGGCCCTGCCCAAGTCCTGCGCCATGCTTTGTGTGTGCCCCCTTTCTCCTTCCCACCCTGGCTCAGGGCACGCTGCCACCCACCCTGTCAACCTTCCCTTCACCTTCGTGTGTGACATCACCTCCAAGCTCAGCCACAACACCTTGGAGGCTCCTTGGACCCAGAAGACAAAGTTGAAACCTGTCTATGAGGCAGGAATCCCCTCTGCGTGTGCCTCCAATCTTACACCCATCATGAGGTTTCCATTCCAAGCAGCCCAAAGGAGCCCAAACACACAGCTGCCTCCGCACTTTGCCTGGCACAGCTCCACAAAGGTCTCCCCACCTGCCAAGAATGGAACCCCAGCCCTCACAGGATGAGGCTGCCTTCTCCCCTGGACCCCCGGGGGCGTGCCGCAGCCGGCCTCTCCCTGCTCCATCCTGCACAGCTCACGCTGCGTGTCCTTGCACTGCATGTGGTCTTGCTCCCGCAAGATCACACCCCTGAGGGCAGACACCATGTCCCACACATAAGTATCCTCCCTGGGATCTAGCCCAATGCTCATGAAGAGTAGGCACTGAATAGACAGGTTTTGAACAGATCTACATTTATCTGCAAAAATAATCAGGCTCATTGATTAAAAAAATGATGCCAACTCACTGACTTCATAGAGTTCTGTGGACAGTTTATACGTGGACATTCTTAAGTCACACTAGTGTTCACCTCCCTCATGGTCCGGTGATGAGCTGCCCAGGAGGACATGCCGGCAACATCTGCAGGAGAGGAGTCCCACGTCTAGAAGTGACCACTCCCTCCCTGTGCCTCTAGCAATACCTTTGTGTCTCCTTTCCTGTCGCACATGTAATGCGAGCCAGTGTGCAGGGCGTCTACCGAGTTACGCCTCCGAGGCCCAGGACTCCTGCACACAGAGTAGGAGCCCAGGAAATGCTTGAGGCAGGCAGACTGCTGGCTGGCTTTCTCTATTTGGAGTGAAGCTGGCTCAATTCTATGGGCCAATGAGAATTCATATGCATTTCCAAACTCATCAATAGCGTTGGAGAACACCCTGTCTCTTTTAGGCATAGTTGTTGGGGTTCTTCTCTGGTTCTGAGTGAATCCTTCAGTAGCCAGATCCAAACCCACCATCTGCATCCCTGTCGGCCGCACGCCAGGAAGGCCAGACCTTTGGGAGCAGACAAGCAAAGCCTGTTTCTTAGTCTGCTTGGGCTTCTATAACAAAATACCACAGACAGAGTGGCTTAAAGAATAGACATTTATTTCTCACAGTTTTGGAGGCTGGAAGTCCAAGGTCAAGGTGGTGGCAGGTGTCTGGTGAGAGCCCCCTTCTTGCCTTGCAGGTGGCCGCCTTCTGTCTGTGTCCTCACGTTGAGGAGAGAGCCAGCTCTAGTCTCTTTCTCCTCTTATAGATGCCCCAGTCCCATGACCTCAGCTAAACCTAGTCACCTTCCAGTGGCTCCACCTCCAAACACCATCCGTGGGGGTTGGGCCTTCAACAAGCGAAGTCTGCAGGGACACACTCATCGGTCCGTGACACCCATCTTCAGCTCTGCGGTTCCCCTCCACTGTCACTGGAGCTTTGCAGTGCAGACGCAGCCTTACAGAACAAGCTGAAAGTAAGTCGAAAGGGCATCTGCCCTTTCATCTGTGAGGGGACAGCAAGCCCATGAGCACGCTCCAGGGCTCCTACTTGGTGATAGCGAAAGCACCCGGCATCGGGTACCAGAAGCTCAGACCAAAGCACACACTTCTCATCAAAGTAACAGGAAGTGTATTTGCCAGGAGAAAAGTGAGAGACTTGTAAGGCAACACAAGAAGGAAAGAAACCATGAGAGAAAAGTCTGCTACTAAAAATAAATGCTCCACAATGTGACCTCAAGAAGTGACAGAGACAGGCCTTTGTCAGGATCCTCAGACAGCCCAGGATTGTGTCCTCAGATATGAAATGGTCATGGCCAAGAAAGGGCCAACCGGCGTCCCTCCAAGGTGCCCACGGCTCTGGACATGACTCGTTCAGACCATCTCATGTATGAGATGACCTGGGACTGTGCCCTAACGGAGCTCCACAAGCTGGGTGGTGTGAATGACAAACCTGCCCTCTCCCAGCTCTGGAGCCCGGCAATCCCAGATCGGGTGAGGCGGGGGCGGCTCCTTCTGAGGTCCTGAGGGAGAATCGCACCAGGCCGGCGAGCGTCTCGTGGTTTGCTGGCGTCTTCGGTGTGCCTTTGCCTGTACAGCATCTCCACAGTCTGCCTTTGTTCGTCGCCACAGTCGGTTCCCCTCGGGTGCACGTCTGCGTCCATGTTTCCCCTTTCTGCAACGATGCCGGTCACGTTGGGTTAGGGGCCCACCCCACTTCCAGTATACCCTTGTCTTAACTAATTACATCTGCGACTGTTATTTCTAAATAAGGTCACATTCTGAGGTACTAGGGGTGAGGACTCCAACACGGGAATTTGGGTGGAGGGACACATAGCGTTGTGTGCCTGGCTCCGGATTAGCCCCGGAGATAGAGAAAGCAATGAGACCTGGCCTGGGGATGAAGCAGCTCCCTGTGGGGAAACTGAGGCCGCATCCGCTGCTGTTCTCAGTTGTGACCATATCAAAAAAGACACGAGACCCGTGCAAGTCCAGATGCCCAGGACCTACAGGCTCTACCTGTGCACACTGGGATAGCACCTTTTCGATGGTGAATGAGTAAGGTTTGGGGAGATTTCCAGATTCTGCAGGTCTAAGAGGGGTGTAAACCCTACATTCCAGCAGCACAGAGAAGGGAGGCGTGCAGGTGGCCCGATCTCTTCACCGCAGTGAGAGATGCTACAACAGAGGCCGGAACACGGGCGGGAGAACCGCTTCTCCAGCTCCGGGCGGCGGGCTCTCAGGTGAAGCTGGGGAGACACGCTGGCGCTGGTCCCTGGAAAGGGGCAGGATTTTCCAGGGACACAGGATGGGGCCAGCCAGCAGAAGGGCCAGCAGAGCAGACACACGAAGAAGGCAGGTCCCAGGCGTGTTTCCGAGAACCCCAGTTTTGAACGTTGTTTAGACAGTTTCTTGCCGCCGACCTGGTGTCTGTGGGAAGTGAAAGTGTACAATACAGTGGTTTCAGAAATAGGTGTTATGCACCTAAAAAGTTTTGAAAACTCCTTGATTAAGCTAGCAGATCATTTTAAAAGTTAAAAAAAAAAATTTAAGATAATGTAACTAAGTTTCTTAACTTCTGGTCATTTCAAAGAAACCCCTAAAGCATTGAAAAGTCCATCTATTTTTACTAATATATTCTGGAACTTTCTGCTATCTAAAGAACCCAAATTTAAAAAAACAACAACGAAGTCTAAAATGTAATGTATTATGTTAAAAGACACAACCTTCTCTTCACCCTCCCTTTAAGTAGATACAGCGAGACTTCTTGAGATGTTCAGGGGCCTTTCCTCTCTGCAGCGTTTTCTCCCATGCAACAGGGTCCCTCCCTGGGCCCTGCTCCAGCCAAAGGCAACCCAGCAGAGAGCAGAGGAAACAGAAGTCTCTCCCTTCACCTCTGAGTGCAAAGCTGCAGCCCTGGGATGAGACCGGGGTCGGGGGGGACGTGTGGCCTCACAGAGCCAGCCTTTGGCCCCAGCTGCACAGCAGACTTCTGAGTGGGGTGTGGGGAGTGGCATGCAGAGGGCTGGAGGGTCCTGGGAGGGGCCTGTGCCCCAAAGTGTGTGCCACGCCCACTTCGTGCAACTTTGGGGATCAATGAACAGAAGGACACCCTCTTCTTACAAGGACACCCTCTTCTTACGAGGACACCAGTCAGACTAAATCAAGGCCCACCCGAACAGCCTCGTGTTAACTTAATCCCCTCCTGAAGACCTTACTCCAGGTAAGGCCCCATTCTGAGGTACTGGGGTCAGGGCTTTAGCACAAGAAGTTGGCGGTGGAGGGGACACAATTCAGTCATAACAGGTGTTCATAGTTAGAGATCAAAATTGTTACATTTTCTTTGCACTTTTCTCTTTCCCCATTGAACTTTTCTCCCAGTACACATGTATTACTATAAAATTGATTTTAAAAGAAAAACTAGGGCACCATGAAAGTTCTTTGTGCATAAAACATGTACTAAACATGTAGACCGGAGCACCAGGAGGGGCTGCCCTGGCCCTGGCCGCCTGACCACCCTCCAAGGGGACTCCTGACATCGCCGTGCCCAGTGAGGAAGGAGGCAGGCACCCTCTCATGCGACGGGGTCAGTGCAGGGCAGAACCTGGAGGTGATCAGGTGAAACCCATCATCTCCTCTCCCTGGGGTGACGAGTAGCAAGGCCTCGCTGGCCATCATCTGTCTGTACGTCCAGGATGCTGCCGCTCTGTCCGACCCCTGTCTGCCCGGCGCCCACCTGAGCCGCCCGAGAGCCCGGGCGTGGTCCCGGCACAGCTGCCAGAGGTGGAGCGCGGCAGCCGGGAGGCACGTGCACAGAGGCTTACAGCTAGAGCAGAAATCCGCCCCCTGCCCAGGCCAGACGACACACGGGCCAGCCCTGGACTTCGGTCTCCCAGTGGAACAAAGGGACTTCCATATTGTGCAACTTAAAAGGGAATCGACAGGCATGGTCTCTGCTGATAACCCTAACATCTAAGACAGTTGCGTTCACACTCTGGTTAAAGAGGAGATTTCCCTCCTCTCCCATTTTCATTGTAAAAACATTTTGACTAGAAAAAGAAAACTTCTCGTAATCTCTCTATCCCACACAATATTCTTTCTTTTTTCCTTTTTTCTTTCTGGTTTGTTCATTTTCAAATGCACTATCTATGTACTAAGGGATTTAAACTACAGGTCAGGAAGATAGAAGGAATGATATTGAAAACTTTCTTTTTTTTTAAACTGTTTTTCTTTTTTCTTTCTTTTTTTAAAATTTCATTTATTTAGTTTTAGAGAGAGGGGAAGGGAAGGAGAAAGAGGGAGAGAAACATCAACGGGGACCTGGCCCGCAACCCAGGTATGTGCCCTAACTAGGAATCGAACCAGCGACCCTTTGGTTCTCAGGCTGGCACTCAATCCACTGAGCCACACCAGCCAGAGCTGAAGACTTCCTTTCTTAATAGAAAATAAATTTACAACCCTCCCTCCTCTCAACACACATGTCATACTCTGAGTATTTTGTAGTATCATCCAAAGATCAAAACAACACCAGCCTTGACCTTAACTCTGAAAGAACCCCTGAGGAAAAAGGAAAATAGATCCAAGCGGGGGCAACAGAAGCCACAAAACCCTCACTGAGAGCAGTTTGGCAACAGGTATTATATGTAAAACCCGGTATCTTTTGTACTCTGTGAGCTAGTAATTCAGCCTTTAAGTAGCAAGGATGTAAAGAACTTACGATTCCAAAAGTTTACACAGCCTTGTCTGTGATAGGTAAGAGCAGGAAGCAACTCAACATCTAACCGTGGAGAAAATGATTAAATCCATGAGCCTCACCCTGAACGGAGGCAAATGTGTGTGTGCTCCTCTGGGCGGGAAGGCTCCCCAGCACCCTCACCAGGGCCCGCAGGGGACCACGGGAGCACCAGTGCCCTGGGTTCCTGTCCAGCCTACAGCACCCAGATTGTGGAAAGGGTGGCTCTGTGGCCAGCCCCACAGTTTCAAACCCCACACAGGCAGCACTCCCACCTCCACCCTTGGAACATGGGTCGGAATCCCGAGCCCTGGGCACGTGAACCACAGGGGATGGCCAAGCAGCGGCCTCCAGCTGGGGACCTGAACAGGGTCTTTGCCCTGGGGATGCAGGAAGTTGATTCGAGAGGCCCCAAGTCCTAGAACTGGGGTGCTGGGGGGAATTCAAAGAAAACAGGCTCGGGTTTGGAAGCAGACACTGCGCTCATCACGCCCGGCTGTCAGAGGGATGGGGACTGAGCTCGCAGGCAGGAAGGGACACTCTGTTTCACCTGGCCACAACCCCAGTGTTTTTACAGCTGACGAGGGAGGCAGGAGATGACTTCCTGCCTGTTGCAGACGGAAAGCCCACTGGTGCCAACCACATGGAAGAAGCTTCCTGCCCCGTCTTGAAGAAGGGCCCACCAAAGTGGACACCAGCCCTGATGGGCAGTGAGCTTGGGGTTAGCAGCCCCTCTGCCCTGCTGACACTGAGCTTCCCTCCATGGTCAGCTCCCCACTTCCCCTTCACCTGAAAAAATACATCTGTTCACAGACTGTCATTCTGCGGCATCCTCTTGTCACATTTGTGCCATTGTTTTGACAGTCTGTCCCAAGGGTTTCCTTTCACATCCACTGGAGCTGGAGTATCTCTCCAGAGGGCACCGGGTGTGATAGCCTACCTTGAAGCAGGAAAGTGGCTCTGGAACAAAGCGACATTGTTTTCCTGTGAACTGATTTCCTGGGCCCGTCTCAACCGCCTGTTCCAGCGTCTGTTTGTGGACAGAGTTCTTCCTGCAGGCCAGGCCCAGAGACAGCAGCGGGGGCCTGCTTCTCCTCCCTCCCTCCCTCCCTCCCCCTTTCCCCCTTCCCTCCTTTCATTTTCTCCCTCTTCCTCCTCTTCTCCATCAAAGAGACCAGATAGAAATAAAGCTGAAAGATCCCTCAGGTCCTCTGAATGCCGAGCAGAGATCCTGCAGAAACCTAGGTCCCCACATCGCCACATGATGTCACCGAGGTGCAGTCACCCTCCCTGAGGGAAAAAGAAAAAAGGGATGGAGGGAACCTTTTCTGAGCACCCACCGAGTGCCCAGCGTGCTCCCGAGCCTGCGAGGCAGGTGGGGGAGCGGAGGGTCGCACAGAGGCTGGGGGTCTGCACAGGCAGGACTGCCGCTCGGGGCTCTGCTCCCTGCCTGCACGAGCTACAACGTAAAAAGCCCCCAAACAGGCTTTTTTATTTTTAAACCAGTGACTTTTGCTAAAAGGCCACAATAAAAAGAACCAACGTAAATACACTAAGAAAATGAAGGCTATACAACTACATAGCACGAAATAATGAATGAATCCACAGCATGGGGGTGGTGGAAGCCTGGCTTCTGCCGGCTTGTAGGAGCTGACTGTGAAATACCCTGGAATTGGGCACGTGGATGGTTAAAGCATCCATGGGCTGAAATCTACCGTGGTGGGAGCAGTTACACCACTGAAATTAGCGACTACAAACAGGGCCTTTCTTTTTTCCTTTTCATTTTTTAACTTTTTTTTAGTTTTATTACTTTTTATTGCATTTGTCCCATTACCATTTAGCCCCCTAGACCCTCCTCCCACCCCCTGCAATCACCACCCTGCTGTCACGTCCGTGAGTCCTTTTTCCTTTTTGCTCAACCCCTCAACCCCTAACCTACCCGACCCTCAGCTGCCATCCTGCTCTCGATCTATGAGTCCGTCTCTATGTTGCTGTTAGTTCAGTTTGTTCATTAGATTCCACATAGGAGTGAAATCATAGAGTATTTGTCTTCCTCTGACTGGCTTATTTCACTTAGCATAAAGTTCTTCAGGTCCATCCATGCTGTCTGAAAGGGAAAATTTTTCTTCTTTCTTATGGCTGAGTAGTATTCCATTGTTTAAATGCCCCATAGTTGTCTTATCCACTCATCTACTGATGGACACTCGTGCTGTTTCCGTATGTTGGTGATTACAAATAATGCTACAATGCATATATGGGTCTTACGTTCTTTCTGATTAGTGTTTTGGGTTTCTTTGAATATATTCCCAGAAGTGGGATCGCTGGGTCAAAAGGCAAATCCATTTTTAATTTTCTGAGGTATCTCCATACTGCTTTCCACAGTGGCTGCTCCAGTCTGCACTCCCACCACCAGTGCACAGGGGTCCCCTTCCTCCACATCCTCACCAGCACTTATTCGTTGATTTATTGATGACGGCCATTCTGACACACGTGAGATGGTATCTCGCTGTGGTTTTGATTTGCATCTCTCTGATGACAAGTGATGCTGAGCATCCTTTCATGTGTCTGTCAGCCATCTGTATGTCCTCCTTGGAGAAGTGTCTCTTCAGGTCCTTTCCTCATTTTTTAATTGCATTGTTTGTTTGTTTTGAGTTTTGCAAGTTCTTTATAAATTTTGGATATTACCACTTATCAGATGTATTGATGAATATGTTCTCGCATTCTGTGGGTTGTCTTTTATTTTGTTGATTTCCTTTGCTGTGCAAAAATTTTTAGTTTGATGTGGTCCCATCTGTTTATGTGTTCTTTTGTTTCCCTTGTCTGGGCAGATGTGTCTGATAAAGTGTTGCCATGAACGAAGTCTGGGATTTTGCTGTTTATGTTGTCTTCTAGGATTTTTATGGTTTGGGGTCTAACATTGAAGTCTTTACTTCATTTTGAATTTATTCTTGTGTGTGGTATAGGAAGGCGGTCTAGTTTCATTTTTCTGAATGTATCTGTCCAATTTTCCCAACACCATTTATTGAATAAACTGTCTTTAGCCCATTGTATGCACTTGCTGCCTCTGGTGAATAGTAATGACTGTAAAGGTGTGGGTTTATGACTGGGCTCTCTACTCTTTTTCCTTCTTTTTTCCTCCTTGAGATCCCATTTACTAGCCCACCACTATATGGACCTTACAGATGCTGAGCGGAAGTGCCCGGACAGGAAAGAGGACCCATTGCTCCCATTTGTAAGGAGTTCAAGAAGAGGCAAAGCCAAACTACGGTGATGGGAGTCAGAGCAGCAGTCACGAGGCCTGGAGACGGCACGGGCAGAGCTGGCCTGTTCTGTGTCTTGACCTCAGTGGTGCTTACACAGGTGTGCGCAGGACTGAATGTCCATTCAGCCTCATACTTGAGAAGGCGCAATTTTCAGACTCAGCCTCATAGCGTCCCGGCACACCTCGGCAGGGGTTTGAGGGCCATAGCAGCGAGATGGCTGACTGAATCTTTAGAAGAAATCAAATGAGGCTTCACACGTGAGACGCTCCAAGACTTGGGCTCAGGAGTGAGTTCCAGGTTTGCCGGCTCAGGCAAGTTCCCCAGTCACTCCAGGCCTCAGTTTCCCCATATGTTAAATGGAAATAACAATAAAACCTACTTTTAGGGTGACTGAGGAGGTTAAATGGGCCTAATGTTGTCTCAAACACAGTAACTATTCAATACATTGGCTACGATATATTTTTATTTTTATTATTAATCAGCGCCAGGAGTGGGGAGATAAGGGAAGGAGCAGAAGAGGGAGGACTGATATTTGTGAAACAGTCAGTGAAGAAGGGCACGCCATTTCCCACACAGCGTGGGACTGCCCACGGCCGGCTCAGCTGCCTGCCCACCCCGACAACATCGTGTCTGCAGTGGGTTCCAACAGGCCTGGGTCAAAACACCCCCGCGGGAACGAGTTTGATTCTGAAGCAGGCCCCGGGCCAGGGTCCAGGCTGGGGCACGGGGAGGAACTCGCGCAGCTCAGCCCACAGCAGGCTCACGCCGGTCTGGAAGGGCCAGAACATCTGAGGAGGCTTAGAAAGGAAGGCATGCGGAGAAACCACATACACTGAAAATCGGGACGTTCCCCTTCCTTCGGAGCGACCACAACGGACCAGTTGCTTCCTGCTCTGACCCCAGCGCGGTCCTCGTCCAGCCTCCCGGTGACCCACTTTGCTCTGCATCAGGGGCTCACAGAGAATCACAGACTTCGCCAGCCCGGGAGGTGGCCGCCAACATTTGCAACATCTGCACACTTCCCGCAAAGGAAGCCCGGGTTCCATGGGGCAGCCTGCGGCATCCATGCCCAGCTCTGAAAACACCACGGCACCGAAGGGCAGTGGGTGTGCTGTGGCCCCAGCACTACCCAGCAACGTCAGAAAAATACCCCTTCCCTAAACGTCTGTCACCTGTGCACACACCTTCCCGTGCCCCACTCTCCTCTTTTCTCAGCTCAGCAATGCCCTTGGAGGGCGTCACCTCCATTTCTTTCACATGTACCAGGCTTTCCAGTGTGTTTCATATTTTTAGTCTTGTTTCCATGTTCTTAACTGCTGCAAAACTACAAATCAAAGATGAAAGAGCATTGTTTCTGTCTTTAACGAGAATTTTTACTCGATCTGTGGCATCCAGATCGTTTGTTAACCACTTCTGCCCGCGTTCCCAGCTGTGTCTCCCGACACTGCTCCACAGCCGGTTCTCCCTCAGCAGTGATGGTTTCTCTTCCTTCTCGGCCATGTGTGCTGTTCCCTCTGCATCCTTGCCCCCGGACTCGCAGCCCAGATGCCGCTGCTCACCTCTGCATTACAGCTGCCCAACATCTGCGCCTGCACCCTTCCCACCACGGAGCTCCTCCCGCGGAGGTCCCTCTAGGGCTGTCTCTTCCCTCCGGCATAGAACCCACCCCTCACTCACTGAAATCTTTTCTTTGCATATCTCTTCCCCACTAGACAGTGGATTCTTGGGTCCCAGACCACCGTTTCTGTTCCATCTCCCAGCGCTACCGTTCTTCTGACAACGGGCAGACCCGCGATTTTCACTGAAGGATTTTTTTTTTTTTGGCTGAAAAACCAAGTCAGCCAAGTATGTGTTTGCCATGAATTAGCTGGTGGTGTTTCTTTAGGAAATGTCAAGAATACGTTTCCTGATATAAATCACAGTTTGTGTAGAAATAGCAGTTTTGTTAAGCAGTGTGTTCATATGCTAATCTTACTGAAGCCCATTAAATGAAGGGATTTGTCAACATGGATTTTGAAGAAGAATGCTACAGTGAGGATTCCGGTTACAAGATTTGCTCACAAAAGCTAGTCACGGTTGTAAAACACTGTGTAATTGGTACATGGTGGATAGAACACAGCCCCTCTAGTGATGCTTTTATTGTATTGGAGTTGATCACATTCACAAATTAATAATCCACTGGCTGGAGCCTGTCATAAGTTAGTTAAAATGAGCAAGTTTCTTATCATTAAAACTGTAACACCAGCATTTCAGCTATTGGAAAGTTAAAGTATGTGTACTTTTCCTGTTCCTCCCGCTAAGTCCCACAGAAAGTCTTGGACATGAAATATGATGATGGGTAGGTAGACAGATAGAGGTTCTGAAAGGCAGAGAGAAAGCAGACAGGCTGGGGAACTCGGAACCCAAGTAACAAAACAGTAACGAGTTTGCTGAGTTAATTTTTGTCTTATGTATCCCCAACGTGGAGCTGAAGAAGCCAGCAAACTGGAAACCAATGGGCACAGGCAAAAATAACCCCAACAAGAGCCTTCCCCATCCAGCCGAAGGACAGAAAAAGAACAGTCAGAAAGACAGGAAACTTTGGACTACCCTCCTCCAACAAAACACCCTAGGATGAGCTGTGGCCCCACCCCTACCCACACGGCAAAGGCAAAATGGAGCTCAGACTGCTGCCCTTGACGGCCTGGAAGGAGGTGCCCGGTCCACCTGTCCAGCAGTACCAGGAAAGGCTGAGTCGAAAGCTGGAACTTCCGACCTCACCCACAGTAAGGAGCGCCTCCTGTCCCAACATGGTGTCTGTCGGTGGAGACACCTGGGAAGCCTGGGTTTCTAGCCCAGCCCTGCGTCAGTGAGGCCTCTTGCTCCCTGCTGTGGTGGGCTCAACGGAGGGTGAAGTCGGGGTCTTCAGGACAGCCCAGCAGTAATGAGGTCCCTGCCTCCCGCAGCCCCAAGAGGTGCTCCCTGAGGCCACACGAGGAGCATAGGGAGCCACTGCTCCCCGGCTCAGTAGAGAGGCGTCAGTAAGCACCAACGCAGAGCTGCCAGAGAGGTCAGAATAATCGGACAGAGATTTTAAAGCAGACATCATAAATGTGCTTCAACAAGCAATTACAAATGTCCTTGAAACCAATGAAAAAAATAGAAACTCTCAGCAAATAAATTAAAAGCCTCAGGAAGAAAAGAGATTTTTTTAAAAGAACCAAATAGAAATGTTAGGACTGAAAAGTAAACTAGCTGAAATAAAAGGCTCCTTGGATGGACTCAACAGCAGAACGGAGGGGAAACAACCATGAGCTACAAAGTAGAACAATTGAAATTCTCTACCTGACTAATAGAGAGAAAGTAGACTAAAAATGATCAATTCCCACATATTTTTGGTGCTTACTCTGTGCATGACACTGCCCCCGCCTTTCACACTGACCAGACGGGCAGACCCTCATGGGCTTTGCTGGCCGCCTGGACCGTGAGGATGGGCTGCCCCTGCAGCGAGGCTGTATCGGTGTCTCGGTGGTAGTCCTTGGGGCGGATACGAGTCCCGCAAAAGTGAATATTCCTTTAATCTAAAGTTTCAAAGTTGCTTCTATTTCAATCACATGGGATAGAAATTTTTCTGGATGGATTGCATTGTCACAAAACAAATCAAAAAGCTGAGCTCCTCTTGCTGCCCTCCACCCTCTGCCACACTTCCGCGCCTGCCCCAGTCGGGCTCAGCAGCCGCTGCTCCCCCACCCGCGTGTTGTCGCCCTGCTGTCCCCGGCCTCGCGGCCAGCCTGCCAGCCGTCACTCCGACTTCAGGTCACTGCTTTTGGAAGGCTCCTCATTTCAATCCCTCTAATTTACTGAGGGTCGAGGAAACACATGGCCAGGATCGTTTTTATCGTATCTATATTCAGAGTACGTTGACTATGAAGGAGTATCTAACAGATGTGTGTTACAAGCCAGAGCCTGGGTACTCGGATTTTTTATCACATTTTGGCAGCCTAGTGGCTGTTTTTACTATAATCGTATTTTTGGCTATGTTCCAGATAACCAAGTCTCCCCGAAAAGTGGCCTCCAGATAAATGAAGCATCTTTGCACTTGTTTCATAGCCGCCCCCCCCCCCGCCCACCCGTGCTACACATAACAGTTTTAAGCTCATGACATGAGCCCAGTACGTCCTTTTGGGGTAAAATACACCAAAATGAAGATACTTTTTTCTACTCTTCTATTACACCAAAAGGACATTTTACAACACTCCAGAAGAAATTGTGCCTGTGCCAAAATCCAACATGAGACATTTCAACCCCAAATAAAACCTGACAATGCCTCTTCTACAAGAAAATAGCAGGAAGCCAAATTGCAAATGAAATCCCATTATAATTAGCATTAACTGTACTGGATAATGCCATTTCCAAAATGGAGAACACTCCTCCCCGACCCAGGTTTTAACGATGAGTGAGGCTCCGTGCCAGGAACCCTGGAGCTCCGAGAGGGACACCTGGGAGCCGTACCACAGGCCCCGGAGCTGGGCCCAGCCGATAGGGCACATGTGACATGCAGGACAAAAACAGCAGACAGCCCAATACTTCTAAACTCACTTGTTTGGACTCAGGATGATTTCCTATTAACAGCACATGTCGGAGAACAAGACAAGCCATTCTTTCTCTCGCCTCTGTCTCCCTGGCACACATATAAAGTGTTACCTGATGACTCAGCACCCCCTGCAAACACACTGACTAATTCTGAGGCGTCCTGTTCCCACCTTGCCGCTTCGCCGAGTGGGCAATTACATCACCCAAGGCCCTGCTTCCCTCCTCAGGCTCAGCCCGTCCCTCTCACCGGAGCCCGGAGAAGAGGCGCATTGTAAGGGAGCCGGCCTCAGGAGCCGTTGTGTGCAGGCACTACACCCTCCCTGGCCATTGGCCTGGCTCCGGCCTGAGCACCAATGTTGGTCCAGCAGCTAGTGTACCTCGCTCTGCAAGAGAGGTTCCCAAACAGGAACACCCTCATGGACACTTTCTTCTTGACCACCTCTCAGGACTCCAAAGAACCTCTTAATGGTGCCCCTACATGTGACTGGCCCCACCCAACCCTTCCACCTCATACCTGCCAAATGGGTCTTTCTGAAACCCAAAATGAAGGCAGCCGCATCACCCCTGTTAAGAACCTCCCAGGAACTCACTGCCTCACTGCCGGGAATCGGGGGCTGGACCTACCATCTACCTCAAAGCCTCACTTGCTGCAATCCTCTCCCTCTTTACACTGCTCAGAAAATGCCCATTCACCTCTCATGACTCAATGAACACTCATATCCTCTACAAAACCTTTCTCAACCAGTCTATCCATCTCTCCACCTCAGCAAGCGGAAGTGACACCCTTTGCATCGTATGTTCTTCAGGTACTACTAGAGCCCTCTCTATTGCATGGAAGGCCCTAGCAAGGCAGGACCTCTGCACATTATCTTTGCATGCCCTGGTTTACACCTAAGCACCTAGCACACTCAACAAACATCTGATAACTGAATGAATGCATCCTTCAGCTGGCAAAAAGCATTCCTGGAATAAAGGATACATTAAAAAGAAAAGTTTGAATCCAAGAGAAGTTTGTACAGTGGGGCAGCCCGCTGGGTCCTCCAAACAACCGATGATTGTGACTCCATAGAGGCCCACCGTGTGAGTGCCAACCATGCAGAGGGTGCTTACAGTCAAAAGACCAGGGGGCAAGGCCCAGAGCTGTGGCCAGCTTTTTTCCCAAACTGCCCTAGCATAGAAAGTAGGAGGCTAGAAGAGGCAGAAGGCAGAAAAGGAAAAGCGTGGACTTTATCTGCACCCCTGCCCATTGATAGTCCCCAGAGACTGAGCCAGGCCTGTAATGCAGAAAGAGACCCAACTGACAGGACTTTAACAGCTGGCTCCCTGTCCTGCTCCTTCCCTCCTGGTTCTTATGCTCTCACTGACCTTTTCAAACTTACAACAGGAAGGGATCTGAGAAGACACTAGCCACAGCACACATGCCTTCCTTTGCTCTCATCCCAAACCTCTAGAGATGACAATAAAGTATGCTTTATAAAATAAAATAATCTCTGACTGAGAAAAGCACAAAAGTGTGCTCAGAGGACCAGAAGCTCGCAAGACCCACGACAGATGAGCTTGGATGGATGCAGACCCACACCCAGAGACTGCCTGTCCTGTCTCACCACGCCTTCATCACTAGATTGCAGTAAAGGACATAGGACATTTAGACAATCTCCAATAAAAAACTGAAAAACACATCCACAAAAGGAAAATATTTAAAGAAAATGATCATCATGAAAAAAGCATCAAACTCATAAAAGGGAAGAATAAATTGTCCAGAAAAAGAATCTGCAGGAAACAGAAGGAAACCTAAAAGTAAACATGATTAATTTTATACCAACCAAAATAGAAAATGTTTAAATTTTAAGCAGAAAGCACTAAAAAGAGGACAAGTAAAATCTTCCAGGTATAAGAGAAAATAGCATGAAGAAGGAGGAGGAAGAGGAGGAGAAAAAGGAGGAGGGGGAGGAGGGAGAGGAGGAAGAGATCAAGGGGGAGAAGGGAGAGGGAAAAGAGAGAAAAGAACAGAACAGAATATCTATACCCTACCAAACTATTATTTAACTGTGGGGAAGGGCGTGGGAATTCAGTTATGTCACAGTAAATTGAATTATTGTTCCCTATTCTTGACTTTCCTCCCTAGGTTATGAAATTTTAAAATGCCTCCTAGCAGAGAAAGAGGAATATACACCCCCACCCTAATGGCTATAGGCTTGGCCATGTGACTTGCTTTAGCCAATGATATGTGAGCAAAAACCGAAGCTGTTATTGCATGGTTCGGCCCAGCCTCTTCAGCTCCTGATTTTCCACGAGAAGAGCATGCCCCAGGGAGCCGCTCCTCCCAGAATGAGGTAAGTGGAGCAGATCCAAATCTGACTAACTGTTGAAGCCAAGCCCTGCCAAGCCTATCCAGGAGCAGCCAAACTCCAGCTGGCCGGCAGATCCACAAGCCAGGAAAACATGTGTTTGTCATTGTAAACGACAGGGCTGCTGATTAATTGTTGTATAGCATTAATGCAGCAACGCCTGATTAACAAGAACACAAAAAGTTTACCATTCAGGCCCTTTCTCTGGGAGAATTACTAAAGGATAGTCTTCAGCAAATGCAGTACAGTCCAAAATAGAGTCAGGGAATTTTATAAAGTGATAAAGAATAAAATATATAGTCACACATAAATTGATTGTAAGAAAAAATAAACAGTGATCTGATGCTCATTCTAGATGACCTGAAAATGACAAGAAGTGAGGGCAGAGGAAGGGGAGCTCAGGGCTCTGTCTTGTTCAGATGGGGCAGTGAGGGGGAGGAGTGTGGGTGTAGTTAGATCAGCATTAGTGGCGGAGACTGTCGTCCACATGTGAATTAAAGTTTTCAGGGTAATCAGGAAAATACAGAATTGAGATGCATTGTTTTCAATACATTAAATTTAAAAAGAAAGCGAAAAAACAATCAAAAGGCAAAAAAGATTTTTTGAAGATTTTATTTATTTATTTTTGGAGAGAGAGGAAGGGAAAGAGAAAGAGAAGGGGAGAAGCATTGATGTGTGAGAGATCCGTTGCCTCTCACATGCCCCCAACTGGGCACCTGCCCCACAACCCAGGCGTGTGCGACTGGGAATCGAACTGGCAACCTTTCGGTTTGCAGGCTGGCACTCAATCCACCGACCCACACCAGCCAGGGCAGATTTTTTCAATTAAAGAGGAAAGAAACAGGTAGCATTTTAGAGATAAACAGAACAACATGGCAGAAATAAATTCAAACATTGGTTATCACTAAAAATTTAAGGTTAAATCAAGGTAAAGACAGAAATACTGGAATTACAAGATACTCCCAAAACAAAAGAATGCAAAAAGGATAAAAAGAACAGTTAGATAACATGGCAGGCAAACACTAACAAATAGGTACCAGAGCAGTGTTACTTCCAGACAACAGAATCCAAAGATAAATGCATCAGAGCGGACAGAGAAAAACATATCTAATTAATAAAAAAGCAAAACCTATATTACAATTATCAACTTGATGCAACAAAATATTTAATACAGAAACTGATAGAAAGTAAAAAAATGGACAAGTCCTCTCACAAGGGACACTTTAACAGACCTCATCCCAAACTCAACAGGTTAAACAGACCCCCGCGAAAGTGAGGATCAAGATGTTTTGAATGATTTAATAGAGAATTTTGTACCAATAAGCAGAAAATACACATCCATTTCAAACACACAAAACCCACAGGAAAAAAATAGCCACTATTAGGCTTCAAAGAAAACCTTCAACCAGCTTCCAAGCAAAAATCTTACAGGGCATCTTTATTGAACAAAATTCCATAAAATATAAATTAATAGCAAAAGAAGAACTTCCAAGAACTTTAAAGCAACAGAAAAACTCAAGTGGAGTAGTGAACTATTTAAAAAAAAAACATGGCATATAAAAACCTGTATGTTGCTGTCAGAGAGGTATTCTGAAAAAAATTTACAGTCTTTAATGCAAATATTAGAAAAAATGTAAGTAAAAATGGAAGCACTAACCATTCAACTCAAGAAGCAAGAAAAGAAAACCACAGAAAACAAATTAGCAAAGCAAATAAAAATACAGAATTAATAAGTACAATAGCATAAATAAATTAGTTGCTTAATGAACCCAAAGAGATTTTTCTTGAAAACGAAATCAATAGCTAGGTAAATGACTCTTCAAAACTCTTATAATTTAGTTGTATGTGTGCATGCATGTGCATAAGTAAGCGAGTATGAAACTGATGGGATTGCAAACCTGTGGGTAATTGAATAAATTCTGTTGGGATAATCAATAAAGTTTACTGGGACAAAGTTAAGTTTAGATCCCTACCTCACACCATACACATAAAAATAAATTTCATATGAATCAAAGAACCAACATAAATCACACACTATGAAAGCATCACAAGAAATATAAGTTAACATTTTTATAAATTTAGGATAAATAGAAATAAGATGCAAATGTTATAAAGAAAAGGACTACATGTTTCAATTGTATACAACAACAAAATTCAGTTTCAAAACAACAGAGTGGAACAAAATATTTGCAACATGAGTATCAGTGAAAGAACTTGCATCCAGAATTGTAAACAATTTAATAAGGAAAAAGCAACAGCCTTTTATTAAAAAACAGGAAGATGTGGATAGGCAATTTACACAAAGACAGATACAAACGGGCAGTAAACGTGGAAAAGGGC